>ONZH01018924.1:0-134265 GCA_900303285.1 Rhinella marina | reverse complement strand
AATCTAAGCTGCAGACCAGTGTCAGAAGCTGCTGCCAAGGCCAATAAGATAATGGGTTGCATCAAAAGAGGCATAGATGCCCATGATGAGAACATAGTCCTGCCACTTTACAAATCACTAGTCAGACCACACATGGAGTACTGTGTACAGTTCTGGGCTCCTGTGAACAAGGCAGACATAGCAGAGCTGGAGAGGGTTCAGAGGAGGGCAACTAAAGTAATAACTGGAATGGGTGGACTACAGTACCCAGAAAGATTATCAATTAGTCTTATTCACTTTAGAAAAAAGACGACTGAGGGGAGATCTAATAACTATGTATAAATATATCAGAGGTCAGTACAGAGATCTCTCCCACGATCTATTTATCCCCAGGACTGTGACTGTGACGAGGGGCCATCCTCTGCGTCTGGAGGAAAGAAGGTTTGTACACAACATAGAAGAGGATTCTTTACGGTAAGAGCAGTGAGACTATGGAACTCTCTGCCTGAGGAGGTGGTGATGGTAAGTTCACTAAAAGAGTTCAAGAGAGGCCTGGATGTATTTTTGGAGGGTAATAATATTACAGGTTATAGTTACTAGAGAGGGGTCGTTGATCCAGGGAGTAATTCTGATTGCCTGATTGGAGTCGGGAAGGAATTTTTTTCCCTAAAGTGGGGAAAACTGGCTTCTACCTCACAGGGTTTTTTTTGCCTTCCTCTGGATCAACTTATAGGAAAACAGGCCGAACTGGATGGACAGATGTCTTTTTTCGGCCTTGTAAACTATGTTACTATGTTACTATGTTACTATGTACACTACCATTCAAAAGTTTAGGGTCACTTCGAAATTTCCTTATTTTTGAAAGAAAAGCATTTTTTTCAATGAAGATAACAATAAATTAATCAGAAATACACTCTATACATTGTTAATGTGGTAAATGACTATTCTAGCTGCAAACGTCTGGTTTTTAATGCAATATATACATAGGTGTATAGAGGCCCATTTCCAGCAACCATCACTCCAGTGTTCTAATGTTACATTGTGTTTGCTAACTGTGTAAGAAGGCTAATGGATGTTTAGAAAACCCTTGAAAACCCTTGTGCAAGTATGTTAGCACAGCTGAAAACAGTTTTGCTGGTTAGAGAAACTGACCTTCCTTTGAGCTAGTTGAGAATCTGGAGCATTACATTTGTGGGTTCGATTAAACTCTCAAAATGGCCAGAAATAGAACTTTCATGTGAAACTCGACAGTCTATTCTTGCTCTTAGAAATGAAGGCTATTCCAGAAATTGCCAAGAAACTGAAGATTTCCTACACTGGTGTGTACTACTCCCTTCAGGGGACAGCACAAACAGGCTCTAACCAGAGTAGACACACTGCACAACTGTACACAACTGAGCAACAAGACAAGTACATTAGAGTCTCTAGTTTGAGAAATAGACGCATCACAGGTCCTCAACTGGCAGCTTCATTAAATAGTAACCGCAAAAGCCAGTCTCAATGTCTACAGTGAAGAGACGACTCTGGGATGCTGGTCTTCAGGGCAGAGTGGCAAAGAAAAAGCCATATCTGAGACTGGCTAATAAAAGGAAAAGATTAAAATGGGCAAAAGAACACAGACATTGGACAGAGGAAGATTGGAAAAAAGAGTTATGGACAGACGATTCAAAGTTTGAGGTGTTTGGATCACACAGAAGAACATTTGCGAGACCCAGAACAACTGAAAAGATGCTGGAAGAGTGCCTGACGCCATCTGTCAAGCATGGTGGAGGTAATGTGATGGTCTGGGGTTGCTTTGGTGCTGGTAAAGTGGGAGATTTGTACAAGGCAAAAGGGATTTTGAATAAGGAAGGCCATCACTCCATTTTGCAGCGCCATGCCATGCCCTGTGGACAGCGCTTGATTGGAGCCAATTTCCTCCTACAACAGGACAATGACCCAAAGCACACCTCCAAATTATTCAAGAACTATTTAGGGAAGAAGCAGGCAGCTGGTATTCTATCTGTAATGGAGTGGCCAGCGCAGTCACCAGATCTCAACCCCATTGAGTTGTTGTGGGAGCAGCTTGTCCGTATGGTACGCAAAGAGTGCCCATCAAGCCAATCCAACTTGTGGGAGGGGCTTCTGGAAGCATGGGGTGAAATTACTCCAGATTACCTCAGCAAATTAACAGCTAGAATGCCAAAGGTCTGCAATGCTATAATTGCTGCAAATGGAGCATTCTTTGACGAAAGCAAAGTTTGAAGGAGAAAATTATTATTTCAAATAAAATTCATTATTTCTAACCTTGTCAATGTCTTGATTATATTTTGTTTGGTTTTTCTCAGTCATGGATATTTGTGGCCATCAAGACTGCCCCTCCTTCTGCTCTGCAAAGGGAGTGAATGAAAGTGCTGCCCTGAGTGAAATGTCTGACTGCTGGGATACTCAGCAGCATGTTGTTTGTGTAGGACTACAAGTCGCAGCTGTACAATGACACTTGATACACACAGGATCTTCCCCCTACCTGTTCTTGTGCAATGTTCTGCAGAACTCCCTTAGTCTGTCAGCTCCGTGTCTGCAGAGACCTCTCGTGTACAGACCTCCTCCCTCAGGCTTGTGCACGAATCATCATCAGAGCAGGGAGAGAAGCTGACATCATAGGTCATATGACCCTCAGGAGCTACTGCAGATGAAGTGAACTGTAAACCCCTTACACAAAAAAAAAAAAAAATTGACAACCCCTTTAAATTATACTACATATACACGTTAGAGCAGTGTTCCCCAACTCCTGTCCTCAGGACTCACCTACTGGTCACAATTTGAGAATATCCCACAGAATGAACACCTGTGGTAAGTCATGATGCATAGACACTAATGTTACCTGCTCAATAAATCCTGAAAACATGACCGGCAGTGGGGGCCTGAGGACTCAAGGTGAGGACCACTGCGTTAGAGGGGGGGGGGGGGGGGGGGGGGGGGGGGGGGGGAGTATACCTTAAAGGTTTAGTCCACTTTTTTTTTTTTAAATTGATGACCTATCCTCAGGATAAGTCCTCAACATTAGTTAGCCCCCTGCCGATCAGCTGTTTGAAGAGACTGCAGCACTTGTACGAGAGCTGCCTTAGGCTACTTTCACACTAGCATTTTTAAATTCCGGTATTGAGTTCCGTCATAGGGGCTCAATACCGGAAAAAAACGCTTCAGTTTTGTCCCCATTCATTGTCATTGGGGACAAAACTGAACTGAAGACAACGGAATGCTCCTGAAAGCATTCCGTTCCGTCTTCAGACCAGAGAATTCTCTCTGGTCCAGGCATCCGCACCAAGACGTATCCGGAATGACCCCCAATGCAAGTCAAAGGGGACGGATCCGTTTGGTGTGACCAACATGGTAAACGGATCCGCCCTCCATTGACTTTCAATGGAGTTCAGGACGGATCCGTAACCACAGACAGACAGACAAACATACTTACATACTCCAGGCAGGCCGCATGTCTTCATGCCCAGGAGGCGCGCCGCTATGACAATTCCCTACAGAGACCAGCAGAGGGCGCTGTGGGGAATAGTCATAGCTGCGCGCCTCCTGGGCGTGAAGACGTGCGGCCTGCCTGCCTGGAGTATGTAAGTGAGTGTGTGTGTGTGTGTGTGTGTGTGTGTGTGTGTGTGTGTGTGTCTGTATATGGTACTGTGTGACGTGTGGGGCCGGACACACATGTCCCTGCAGCAGTCCGGATCCGATGGCACCCTTAACCTGCCGGATCCGGACTGCCGCTAGTGTGAAAGAGGCCTTATATGCATTGTTTACCTGCTCACCTTCGAAACCACAGCAGAGAGCAGGTGGTAATACCATTCCCTTCAATGGAATGGCTGTCATATTCACTTGAACAGGAAGGAGCTGTCCCATTGAAGTGAATGGGATTGCTGAGATGTACACTGCTCACCGCTGCAGTTTTGATGGCAAGTAAACAATGAAGAGAAGGCAGGACTTATACGAGTGCTGTGTTCTCTTCAAACAGCTGATAGGCAGAGGTGCCAGAAATCCCTTGCCGACCTGATATTGATGATCTATCCTAAGGGAAGGTTATAGATACAGGAAAAGTAGACAACCCCTTTACCGTATACTTTTTTTTTTTTACAATGCAACTCTGTGGTGACAGATGCCACTGTATGGCTTCTGTTTAGCAGATAGATTGGTGTATACAAAAGGCAAAAACCACGATGTGAACCCTGTATTAAAGAAAAGTCTCAATATAGAGAATAAAAAAATGTTACTGTATGTAGAGTACTTGCATGTCTATATACCCATCACCCTCTCTCTCTGTACCCATCACCCTCTCTCTCTCTCTCTCTCTCTGTGTATTCTATATCAAATAAAAGCTGTATGTTCAAGGAGAATGTTTTAACAATACTATAACAAAATCTAAAAATTAAATAAATGCTGTTTATTCT
This sequence comes from Rhinella marina, assembly GCA_900303285.1. NCBI lineage: Eukaryota > Metazoa > Chordata > Amphibia > Anura > Bufonidae > Rhinella > Rhinella marina. Next base: position 129,856 of record ONZH01018924.1, on the reverse strand, counting down.
AGAGTATTAGATGCAATAATAAAACTAAAAATGCAAATGTGTTTGAAAGTAACCTAAAAAAAAGATGCATATTTTATAAGTTCTACATTTCCCCTTTAACATTTAATCATACAAGTGTACAACCTGCATGCATAATTGACCCACAAACCTGATTAAAAAAATGCCTCATCACTGTACATTGACGTAGGATATAGCCATCAGTGTTATGATATGGAACATGTGCATGCTCACATACATTTAAAAATGCATTTTTTGACATACAGAAACAAGGACATTTTAGATGGGTTGATAAATAAGATGAAGACATACAGTCACAAACATTTACAGGTGAACATACAAGTGCATAAACCGTATAATGATGCAGCCATTTGGCGAAACAAACTAATGACAATACCAGTAGGAAATTATTTAATATGAAGATTCTTACCTCTACTGCATGTAAAAGGCAGCAATCAGGAGAGCAAGATGGCATTTTTAATTCTAGATTGCCTCTTGAAATAGTTTTTTTTCCTTTCTGCCTTCCAAGCCCCTCTTGCAGACTAAAAGCTGCACACTCAGGGAAGAATACACAGTATCAACGGATTACTGTACTGTACCTGTCACGTAGCCAGTCTTACATGGCACTGTTCCTGGGAAAAAGGCAGGCAACTCTTCCAGAGCTCCTCTCAAAGGGTTACACAGTCAATCTTTTAGGTAGTGAATCAAACCACATTTTGCAGACCAATCGTGGTTCGCCACTGACTGATGTAATCATTTCCCACACACTCTTGCAGACTTCCAATTTTTTTGAAGCGTTTATATGAAAAAAAAAACTACCCTAGAGAAAAAAAAACTGTTTTATGACCACCCACATATGTTAATATCCAAACCCCCAAGATTATAAAAAAAAAGTTCAAAGTAGAAAAAAAAGAAAAAAAAAGGAGGCGGACGAAGATTCTATGCCAAAAGCATGCGTGTACTCTGAATCCTCACTGCTGTGCCAAACTGCTCACACAATAGCCCTGCCTGGAAGCAGCTGATGTCATTCACATGCAACTTAAGCATCTGAACTTCTGCTCTGCTTTATAACTCTTTACTTCCCTTTCTTCACAGTTTCACAAGATGCTGATTCACTGACTACAGTTACATCGGGATTCACCCCTCGCACAAGGATGGCAAAAGCACTGCAGCTCCACACCTGAAAGCAGGTTCATTAACCACTTATGAAACAGATTCCTGGAGCACTTCTCTAGTTACATTGTATATGAATGTGACTAGACTAGAAGGATTAGAGAAGTAATTGTGAATTTAAAGGGAACCTGTCATCACCTTTATGCTACCCATACTAACGGCAGAATAAAGTAGAGACAGGTGAGTTGATTTCAGCGGTCTGTCATTTATAAGTTAAAAGTAAGTGGTTGCCGAGAACCAACATCACAAACATTGCAGATTAGGCCTGGAAAAGAGTCAAATCTTCATGAGAAGAGTCATGTTTATTCATGAATTCCTGCTCTCCCTGCCCTCCTGCTGATGATTGACAGTCTTCTACCTAGTTTTCTCCCTTTCTTTCTAGGAGAGAACTGACAATCATCAGCAGATGGGGGGGGGGGGGGAAAGAGCAGGAGATTAGGAATAATTAGAATAATTATGACTCTTCTCAGGTAGATTTGACTCTTTTCAAGGCCTGGGCTGCAATGTTTGTGATGTTGGTTCTCAGCAACCACTCACTTTTAGCTCAAGAGAGACACACCGCTGAAATCAGCATTTCTGTCATTATTTTATGCTGTCCTCAAGTACAAATCAAACCATACTGCAGAGCAGTGGATATACAGCAAGCCATAGAAGGGCCCCATTAGCTGGCCATGTACGTAACATACAGGCATGGCCTGCCGATCAAAGTGTAACAGTATTATTACTACTGGTATAGCCATACCAGTATTATTACTAATAGAAAGTATTTATATATAATATGTACCGTTTAGAAGATTTGCCTATTTGTATATCCATTGTCCCACACACATCAGTCAGGCCGTTGCCCCTAGTTACAGCCACCATGGCCATGTAGTAGTGGTGGCTGGCTTGCTCTTTTTCAAACACGCTCTGAGGTAACTACTGTATTGTGAACGCACATTACATGAACATGGAGACACATTTTAGGGTACTTTCACACGTGCGTTTTGGACGCTGCCAGTCCAAAACGCAATGGTCAGGATCTGTCCAAAACGCAGACTTTATAAACGGATCCTGCTTCATAGAGATGAATTGATCTTGGAACAGGATCTGTTTCTCTGCGTTTTGGAAGCGCAGACAAAAATGCTACAACCCTAATGCGTCTCCGCATGCTCATGTAATGTACGTTCACAATACAGCAGTTCCCTCAGAGCGGGTTTGAACAAGAGCAAGACTGCCTCCACTGCTACATGGCCGCGGTGGTCGTAACTAGGGGCAATGGCCTGACTGATGTGTGTGGGACAATGGATATACAAATAGGCAAATCTTCTAAACGGTACATTTTATATAAATACATTCTATTAGTAATAATACTGGTATGGCTATATCTAACTATACAAACTACATTTGTGAGATGGGAATACCCCTTTAAGTTGCCCATCCATTTTTTTATTAAAAATTTGGTACCTGCCTCCAATACCTGTGGTGAAAATCAATACTTGCTTGCTCCCAGGCTCTGTACTTCCAGTGCTAGTCTGCCATTGTCATGGTTAGTAGTACCGCAAGTTAAAACAGATACACTAGTGTAAAATGACCTTTTACAGGTTAAAATAAAATAAGAAACATTGCCTCATCCACTTGCACACGCAGAGACAGTTGCTCCTCTCGATGCTGAAGGACAAAAACACTGGGAGCACAGGTCCTTCAGCATCAAGAGAGGAGTGACTGCCTTTGCGTGTGCAAGTGGATGAGGTAAAGTAAATTTAGTTTTTCTTTCAGCATAAAAAACCCTGCACATTTTAATGCTGGGGGACATTAGTACTGCTGGGAGACATTATGTATATTGCAGGGGTTGGAATTTAAATAGCCAATGAAAATAATCCATTTTTAACGGTCGTTTAAATGAATACTAACCGGGCAGAGTTTCTTTTATCGTGGCCATTTTTTTCACAGTTATGTGAATGTAGCCGAACAAGGCAAATTAGTTGGAATGAACATATCATTCCTGATAACTACCTATGGCTAAAGGGAACCTGTCACGAATATTGCATCTCATTTGTTTGAAGATCTAGGAAAAGTACAGTTTGCAGAAAAAGCTGAGTAAAACTTGTAATCTATTGAAACCCATGCACATGCCTATGCAAACTTAAAGGGGTTGTTTCACCTCATAAAGTCATACTTATTGTGTGTATAATCATATTTGCAGTCACTTACTAATATACTTCTATTTTCTATATTGCTTCTCTTTCCCATTTTCTTTCATAATGCCTCCTTTTAGAACCTGCTTGTCTCTAGGGGTTACAGCCACCACTGCAAAGCATCTGCAGTGGCCAGACTTGCGCACTAAGAGAGGAATTTCCAGTGGCTGGAAATGGTGGGCGGGAGCGCACATAGAAGCAGGTACATGCGCATTCTCTCCCGGCCACCTCTCTATCTAGTCTCGTCTTAGCTCTCCTCCCCGGCTACCTTGCGTGTATTCTCGTTTTAGCTCATGCACATGGCCACCTCGTTCCGCCTATAGAACAGCTTCAGAGAATGAGCTGCAGCCCTGAAGCTGTTCTGTACAGTTATGACACCAGTGAAAGATGTGACACTTGTGAAAGATGACTATAGGAAGCTTCAGGTCTGACCTGAAAGTTTTCTACAGGCATGGGTGAGCTATCCTATCTGTCTCCTGCTAACCTTATCAGGAGACAGATATCAGGCTTGCTCAGCCCCAACACACTGTTATCTCTATATGCAAATATATACAGATAACAGTGTACAGTGAGCTATGGAGATGGCTGTGTATGTTCTCTAGCAGAAAGTTGGCTGTCACATATCTGCAAAAGGTCTGAGGCTGCTAACAATTCACAGACATTTGCAGCCTCAGGAGTGTGTTAAAGGGTTTCTGTCACCAGTTTTTTCGGTATGAATCAGGCTGACATTAGAGATGTGCTAATGTCACCTGATTCCAAATATATATCTGTTTTATTTACTGGTGCCCAATTTATATAAAATGAACTTTTATTTTATGCTAATAAGGCCTGTAGGTGCAAGGGGCGTTACCCCTGCTCCTAGAGGCTCTGTTGATTGACAGGCCCAGGCAGAGAAGAAACACTCCATTCACCATAGCTTGCAAGGACCTTCAATGATGTCATGACCATGTGACCAGTCACATGGTTAGGATCACACAGCCTGTCTCCTCCTAAACCATGTGACTGATCACATGGTCATGACATCATTGAAGGTCCTTGCAAGCTATGGTGAATGGAGTGTTTCTTCTCTGCCTGGTCCTGTCAATCAACGGAGCCTCTAGGAGCAGGGGTAACGCCCCTTGCACCTAGAGACCTTATTAGCATAAAATAAAAGTTCATTTTATATAAAAATGGGGGCACCAGTAAATAAAACAGATATATATTTGGAATCAGGTGACATTAGCACATCTCTAATGTCAGCCTGATTCATACCGAAAAAAACTGGTGACAGAAACCCTTTAAGGCAAGGGGCGGGTTTACTTGATCAAAGCCCTGTTGGTCTCTGCTGTCAATCGGGAGGAGAAGCCCCGCCCCTCTCCAGCTCAGAAACGGGCCAACAGAGCAACAGGAAAGCCAGGAAACGGAGTTGAGATAACCCCTTTAAGCTCCATTCACACAAACAAAAAAAAACAAAAAAACATGTCCTATTGTCCGTTTTGCCGCCAAGAATAGGCATTATCAAAGAACAGCAAGAACAAGGGGGCTCACTTCTAATATAAATGGAGTGCCAGCCACAGTAATAGACTATGAAATGAATAACAAAGAAATGAGTATTACACTCATCGGTAATTCAGTTTCCTGCAAAACTCCATGACCGACCTCCTCATAGGACAGGAAAAACTGGGGGTTTAAATTCCCTCCCCTTCCCTCCACCACCAGTGTATTTTTTAATGGAAACCAGAATACAGGAATAAATGAAAAAATAAAATAATAAATAAATAATAATAATAAGGTGGGACAATAGGTCATTGAGACTTCCAGGAAACCAGATTACTGGTGAGTAATACTCATTTAGGTCCTGAATCTTCTGAGAAGGTAGGAACGACCTCGAGATTGGAGTCTAGCAGAATACCCAGAAAAATTTTCCGACTTTCTGGAAAGAGATTGGACTTTTCCCAGTTCATTATCCATCCTAAAGATTGAGAGTGGGATAAAAGTCATCCACGTACGGGAAAACTAGTATCCCTTTCTGCCTGAGGCTTACTACTACTTCCACCATAACCTTGGTGAAGATATTGGGCGAGATTCCAAACGGCAGACGGGTGAATTGGAAATGATGAATGTGGCCATGCATCAAAACGGAGAAGACGCCTTGACTGGGGACGGATTGGAATGTGATAATAGGCATCCTTCAGATCTAAGGTGGCCCATTACTGCTCCTTTCCGGATTAATTTCACTGCCGACTTTAATGTCTCCATTTTGAATCTTTGATATGAGATGAATTTGTTTAGCAGTTTCACATTAATTATAGTCCTGAACTTGCCATTCTGCTTTTTGATTGTAAAGAGACGAGAGTAACGATCCATGCCTTCCTCCATTGCCCCTAAAAGTAATAGCTCTTATACTTGTGGTCAGGCAGGATTGTTGACAAGGGGCAAGATGGGTTTCTGTAAATTTTGGAGGGGGAAGGAGACTATTTCTATTCGATACGCTTCTCTTATTATGTCATTTATCCAGAGTTTTTAATGGACTGCTCCCAGGTGTCTAAAGGAGCCGCGTCTCCCACTCCCTTGACGGAGTCATTGTTTGGAGGCAGAGGAGGAGGCCTACCCCTTGTTGGGGTTAAAAAGAAAATGTCTCCCTTTTTCACCTTTGCATACCGTACCTACATCTCCCTGTCTTTTCTTTCCCTTGTTTGTGGTGTTGGTAAGGTCTGCCACGAAAAAAAAAAACTTCCCCGGCATGAGATTTGATTTTTTTTTTTTTTTTAAGATCTGTGGCACCCTCTAAAATTTTATCAAGGCCTGGGCCAAATACATACTGACCATGAAAGGGAAAAGATATCAGTTTGTTCTTAGGCAGCATATCACCTGACCAGTAACCAAAGTACTCTCCGAATAGTATAGTACAGCTGTCGAGGCAGAGAGACAGACAGACTCAGCGGAAGCACCTGCTAGAAAACTAGTCGCCATCTTTAAGACTGGAAAGCTTCCCAAAACTTGGTATTTATCGGAAGAAGCTCTAACTGCTCCCTCCAGGGGTATTCAGTTATAGGGGTATGCCGGTAAAGTAACTTAATTTTTGAAAGCCTACATTAAGGCTGCAAGCTGTGACCCAACCAGAACCCATATCTATACATCTGACCAGAGTTTCAATTTACCTTGCAATCCATTTGTCTAGCTCCTGTGTGAGCCTGCAACACACATCGTGGTGCCTGATCTTCCCTCACAAAACTTCAAATACTACAATCCCCACAATCCCTAGCTTTCCTGCTGTGAGTGTTGATGTTTACCGATTGGCTGCCTGATATACAGTTCCAGTCGCGCCCCTTCTACTCGGTAATTACCAGCACATTAATACTCCCTTTGTCTCAAAAGACATTTAGCTAGAGATTGATGGTAAGACATGAGCATGCTCAACCTAACAAAGGCTCAGTACTACAGGTCAATGCCATGGTAATTTATGAGGAAACACAGTGGGTAGAGGAAGAAAACTACTTTTATTACTACTGAACAGTAAATGTGAAATTTACATTATATTAGGTCATTATTTATGATGAATTAGTCTAAAACACAAGTTATATTTGTGGTAACTGGAATACCCCTTTAAGTGTGCGGGCTACCAATGTCACAGCAATGACTGGTTTTAATAACACAGCTGTAGGTTTCTGGGTTCTTTTTAGAAGACTTTCCGACTTTCTGTCCTTAGGATCTTTTAACTGGGCTGCATCTTCAAAGGGAAGTATTGTGCTACTTTTGCCACTGGTTCGTCAACCCCAGGAATTGATTTCCAATTGTTAAAGTCCTCCTCATCAAATGGGTAGCGTCTTTAGATTCCACAGGGAATAAAGGAACCCTTTTTTGGTCTTTGCCACTCAGTTTTGATTATTTTTTGTACATCAGGGATCAGAAACACTGACCTAGGGCTCTCACCCAGCCCCCCCAAAATCTCTTCCTGTCCCAATTTAGGTTTTTTGGGGGGTCTCCATTTGGATAGTCGCTCCGATAGCCTTAATAAGCTCATCAATATCATCCCGATTAAATAAGAATATTTTGTATTCATTGTCTTCGTCTGAATCAAGAGGTTTTATACTGACCTCAGGGTCAGAAAGGTCCAGGTACACAAAAATCAGTCACTATCCACATTGAGGGTCTCCTTGTAGACTGGTGGAGGAGGCCTGGGGGAGGCTAGTATATCCTGAGAGGACAGGGCAAACTGAACCTCTTCTTTAGTTTTCTGGAGGGCATCAGTTTTCTGGTTAGAGGACTCCCCTTTGACAACCTTAGCCGTACAGTCTGTACAAAGGGGCTTAGTCCCAGAAGATAACCATTTGGAGCATAATCCACATTTCCTGGATTTTACTTTGGTAAAAGGAGGATGACTCCTTTTCTCCCTAAAACACAAGGGAGAGAAGGGTCAGCCACAAGAGGGTAATATAGTACGAAGGAGGGACCGGGGGCTGAGGTCAGGCTACTCCCTGCACCCTGGATAGTGGCAGGCTACGGTCCTGAGCCTGGCGTGGTAGGCTTGCTCAGGTCACAGATCCATCCATGTAGATGTCGCTTGTGCACTGAGCCAGGTGAAAACCGGTGTCAGGTGTCATGTTCACACATGGGCCTGCACAAGGACTTGCGACACCTGACATGGAGTCAGGATGCCTAGCCACGCCTCCAGCTTCACCACCCGGCAGCCGGAGGGAATAGTGTTATAGCATCGCTCTGGCCACCATTTTTAACTGTGCATCTAACCCGCATGGGCTGCCACAACAGGTATCTTCCCTGTGGACAACGGAACAGCTGGATTCTGGGCACAGACCATAATTGAAGGAGAGAGACGCACACCAGACCTGACCCCTGGGCCTGCCCGAAACAGTAAGCTGAAAAAATACTGCCAGGAACCACTACAGAGCACTGGCGTAACTATAGGGGTCGCAGCGGTCACACTTGCGACCGGGGTCCCCCTTGCCAGCGGCAATGTATTTTCTCTTTATAAGATGCAGACAGTGCATCTTATAAAAGGGAATACAAGTAAGCGGTTCCATAATCGAAGCGCTCACTAGCCTGCAGGAGGAGGGGGAGTGAAGCACTGTGAGCACTGTACTGTACTTACCCGTCCTCCTGCTCGCTCTTCTCAGGTCCCGCGCTGCTTGTCGTGGCTGCCTGCAGCGTCAGGACGTACAGAGCGCACTCTGACGTTGCAGGAGGTCAGGTGACTGCAACGCGGGCCCAGAGAAGAGGAGACAGCCAGAACATGGAGAGGAGTGGAGAAATATGGGTTCTGGAGGACTCTGGGGGGGGTCTGGAGAAGTCTGACGGGGGTCTGGAGAGGTCTAATAGAGTCTGGAGATCTAATGGGGGTGTGATATGGGGGTCTGGAGGTCTAATGGGGGTCTTATCTAAGGTCTGATATTGGGTCAGGGTCTTACATGGAGATCAAATGGGGGTTTGATCTCAGGTCTAAAACTGGGGTCTTATATGGGGTCTGACATAAAGGTCTAAAAGGGGTTTGGTCTGAGATGGGGGAGGGGTCTCATTTAGGGTTTTATATGGGGGTCTGATCTGAAAGGAAGGGGTATTTTGTGTACCAGTATTTTCAGGGGGACTGTTTCTGCATGATAGTATTGGGGAGCACAGTATTGGGGTGGCAGGATGGGGTATTGAGAAGGTGAGAGGATGATGGAAAAGTAGGAATGCAAGATGTCTGTTGCAGAGATGAGACGCGGCTGAAAAATCATGGCGGTCTGGTCTGAAAGGAGAAGATGAGGAAACAGAACATCAGAGAAGGGAAGTCACTGGATGTAAGAGGTACATATGTAGGGATGTATGACCCTGTATGTTCTGTGGCGCTGTATGTAATGTTTTCCAAGTATGTCTTTAAAGGGTTTGTCTTTTTTTTTATTGTACGAACGCTGCCTTCTCTGCTCATCACTGCAAATCCTACAGCGAGCAGGTGAACATAGCAGAGAAAGCAGCTCTCATATGAGCAATGCCCTCTATTCAAACAGCTGATCGTCGGGGGTGCCAGAGGACCCTGGCCGATCTGATATTGATAACCTATCCTGAGGGGGGCCCCCAAGCTGAACTCTTGCACCAGGGCCCATGAGCCTTTAGCTACGCCCCTGCTACAGAGGCTCCCAGCACAAACATCGGTGGCGATTGGAAGCGGAGGGAATTTAAAACCGTTTTGTCCTGTTCTATCAGAGGAAGACAGGATGAGCTGTCATGGAGACTACTGGAGAAAAACGTATAAAACGCCACACATCACAAAGTAAAAACAATACTAATTTTATTAAATACCACACAGAGGAGTTAAAATATTGTATAAAGACGTTCTGCAGGACAAAAAATATATCCAATGCACAAACATGTGCACACCCATCCTAAATGTGGACAGGACAAAAAAAAAAAAAAAAAAGAAACAATGACCTCACCTGTAAAGTCTCAACAAACCAATACATTTATACATTTTAATGCTGTATGGAAAGATTATTAAAGTTGAAGTATTGGAACAAATCGATTTCGGATCTATGACCTGAAGGACAACTCGCTCAAGCCTACCCATTAGCCCTGCCGAAGGTCGCTCTACGTGTGAGCGCTGCCATCCCATCATTGTTTCTCTTCTTGTAGTTGACATCACAAGTGTATAGGAATGAGCCGTCCCTCTGAAATGAATGGTGTGGCTTGTAATTACAGCTGCTCAACGCTACGTTGTCAAGCAGGTAAACAATAAAGGGAAGGCTGCGCTCACACAGGGCATGGCCTTCTCTTCAAACAGTGGGGACCAAAGCTCACTTTGGATTCCTATATTAACCTGTAGGATACCAGCGCTGGGAACTGGGTCAGAAATCCCCACGCCTTACAGCTACGGCGTGCTGATCCGATTGCCGGCTGTATGCGCCGGATCTGTGAAAACACATCAGCATGTGTGGTATCCTGACGGGTCCGCATGTCCATCGGGTCCCCGCGCTTCTGTGACGGGGACCTGATTGTTTGGACAACAGCCCAATGCCTACCTTAGGCATCATGGCTGCCATCCGTGTGAGCCTGTGAGATCCAGCCCCCCCGGATATCACAGTAAGCAGGCTGTAAGTGTATTACATTGAGTAATACACTTACAGCCAATGCATTACAATACAGATGTATTCTAATGCATTGTAAAAGGGGATAAGACCTCCAAAAGTTGAAGTCTCAGAGTGGGACAAAAAAAAAAAAAAATGTAAAAAAAAAAGATACAAGAGTAAAAAGATGTAAAAACAAAAACGTTTTACAAAAAAAATGAAACGTTTCAAGTTAAAAAAAATATTATAAATAATAGGGAAAAAGAGAAAAAGTAGACGTTAGGATCGACATGCCCGTATCAACCAACTCTAAAAATAAATCGTGCCAAAACAGCCATTTTCTGGTCACCTTGCCTCACAGTGTAATACCAAGTGATCAAAAAGGCGAATTTAACCCAAAATGGTACTAATCAAAACGTCATCTTGTCCCGCAAAAATATGAGACCCTACCTAAGACAATTGCCCAAAAAATAAAAATATGGCTCTCAGAAAATCGCAATACAAAAACAAGATTTTCTATTCAAAAAGGCTTTCACTGTGTAAAACTTAACAAAAATGACATTAGGTATTGCCACTTCCGTAACAACCTGCTCTATATTAAAAAAAAAAAAAAAAAAAAAACACAACACACACACACACACTATGCTAAAACTGCCATCACCTTGCCTCACAAAAAGTGTAATAAGCAGTCATATCTGGTACCAATAAATACATCACCGCATACCGCAAAAAATGAGCCCCCACATAAGACAATCACTTAAATAAAAACCAATTGCACCCGTAAACCAATCCATCAAAATCTGCACTGCAAAAGCCATATGGCGCTCCTTCTGTTCAGATTCCTGCCATGTGCCCCCACAGCAGTTTACCACCACATATGGGGTGTTGCCGTATTCAGGAGAAAATAGGTAACACATTATGGGGTGCTTTTTCTCCTGTTACCCTTTGTGAAAATGAAAAAATTTGGGGCTAAAGCAACATTTTATTGGAAGAAACAAAACTTAATTTTCACGGCCGAGTTTCAAAATTCCGTAAAACGCTTAGGGTGTCAAAGTGGTCAGTACCCCCCTTAATATATTCTTTGAGGGGTGTCACTTTTTGAGGGTTTCCACCACAGGGGTACATCATGGTCTCTTCAAATACAAACTGGTGCCTAAAAAACATTCTAGTAAAATCTGCCTCCAAAATCCATATGACGCTCCTTTCCTTCTGACCACTGCCACGTGCCCATAGAGACGTTTACCACCACATATGGGGTATTTCTGCAAACTGCAGAATCAGAGTAATATATATTGAGTAATATTTATTTTGCTGTTAATCAATTTTTTTCTTGCAACACAGCAAGGGTTAACAAAAAAAAAAATCTACCCAAAAAAAGTTAAATTTTGAAATTTCACCTCCATTTTCCATTAATTCTTGCAGAACACCTCAAGGGTTAAACTTTGCAACATCAGTTTTGAATAATTTGAGGGGTTTAGGGGTTTCTAAAATGGGGTCATTTATGGGTGGTTTCCATTCCGTAAGCCTCTCAAAAATCACTTTATAACTAAATTGGTGCTCATAAAAATGGTTTTCGGAAATTTGAAAAATTGCTTCTAAACGTCTAAGCCTTCTAACGTCCTAAAAAAATAAAATGACATTTACAAAATGATGCCAACATAAAGTAGACATATGGGGAATGTTAAGTAATAAATATTTTGTGAGGCATCACTTCTGTTTTAAAAGCAAAGAAATTGAAATTTAGAAAATTGTGAATTTTCCAAAATTTTTGGTAACTTTTGGATTTTTTCATAAATAGAGGTGAAATATATTGACTCAAATTTACGACTGTCATGAAGTACAATGTGTCACAATAAAACGATCTCAGAATGGCTTGGATAAGTAAAAGCATTCCAAAGTTATTACCACATAAAGTGACATGTCACATTTGCAAAAATCGGTCTGGGATTTAAGGTGAAAAGTGGCTCGGTACTGATGGTGTTAAAATGTCTTTAAAGGTTTTCAAATACGCAGATAGGAATACTGTACTAATTCACCGAAGTCTCATGCAACTTCGGGTGACGAAGTTTGCCTACAAGGAGGCAATACATTTTAATGCTATATGGAAACAGCAGGTGAAAACGAAGTTTTTGAATGAATCAACTTTGGATATATGAAGCTCCATTCACCCAAGCCTAGTCCCTTTACAAGGGCAGACTGATTATTGGTTTGTTCCTGATAACTGCCTGATCGCTAGTTGAGGCGAGATCTGCATTTGCACTGTATGAGGACGAGCTATAGCTATTGACCTCTTACAGATTACTTATTTCTGCTGCCCAGAAGCTATGACTTTGGTGCCCACATCAGAAATGCTTTCACCTGGTAAGTGGGCGTTTGCTTGTTTGTTTGGCGATTAACCTAAATGTGTCAAATAGTACCAAATTGCTCCACACTTTGGCACAATTTGCGCCAAAATCTAGGTGCATTCACAGTAGTAAATGCAGCCACTGCATTTTTTTCTTCTTCTGTATAGTTCAAGCCGTATTTTATCTATAAAATGGCTTAAAGTGATTACTACTACAAAGATAGTCTTAACTTGGGAAAACGTGGATGACTACCAGAAAACTAATTTAAGATGGCTGGTATTTTGGGTCTGCCTAATACAGGGAGCCTAAGGAGCAAAGCAAATGCATTTGTTGAAGTTACATAGCTGACAGTGTTTGTGTTCATCTATTTTTCATCTCCTAGTTGGGATTTCTGCAGGGCATGAAATAATAGCTTGACACTTGAAGACTGTGAGGCTTTGCCACTGTGATAAGCCAGGGAAAGTTTTGCTAAATACAGGAATGGAAAAAGTCTACTTTTGTAAAAGTTCTATACAGCGGGTCAGTAACTTTCGCCATTCAACTGTTGCAAAGCCACAACTTCCAGCACCTGGAGTGCTTTGTTTGCGGACGTCAGCTCTGCTGTATAAGGGGGTGGCACATATAGATGCTATAATATGACACATACATTCTCCTTTCCTATCAAGTTACATGCACACGGTGTATTGTGTAGATGCAACCTTGAGCTCAAGACAATCCCAGCAAAATCCACCACCGAATTTATGCTCAGCATCAGCCTACTGTACACACTGTGCATGGAGATCACAGCATATTAAACTGTTGTGCACTATCAGTAACTGGTGGCATGTTGTGTATCTCCAGAGACATGCTCGTGATTAGTGATTAAGCCACCTATGTTTTATCAGCCTTTTCGAGTGCCTGCACGTGGTATGGATTACATAAGGTTTTTCCACGCAGATTCCTTTGAAGAAAAACGTCAGCACAATAAAGTACCAGCAAAGTGTATGACATTAGGGAAATCTCATGTACACTTTGCTTTTTTCTGCCATGTGGATTTTGAAATCTGCAGCATGTCTATAGTGTGTGCATGATTTTTGGTGCAGAGTTCAATAGAGGGGCGAGATCTGCAGCATAACTGATTCAAAAAACGCAAGTTCTGTTTTTGGTGCTGAAACACAGAAATCTGTAAATACATGGTCATCACTATAAATCTGTGAGCCCAATACTGCGCACTAATCTTCCGATCTACAAAAAGGTATGTGTCCAAAAAGCTTGAGCACAATTTATTTCTGCTCAACCTCTGCCGATTAGGAACTTGAAGGGTGGGCAGAAGTTTCCAGAAATCAACTGTATTAAAGCTTCCCTTGTTAAAAACAAAAAATAAATAAATTTAATAAAGAGACAAGTGCATACCAACTATGTAAGGCCAACTCCACACGACAAATCTCCGTTTTATGGTCTGTACACTGTGGACCCACAAAATATGAATATCGGCTGTCTGCAAACTGCACTTTTCTCAGCCCTATTGTAGAGATGCCTGTTCTTGTAAGCAAAACAGACACTAGGACATTCTATGACATGCGGCAGTACAGATGTGGATAGCACACAGCTGACAGTGTGCTGTCCTCATTTTTGGCAATCCCATTTAAACAAATTTGTTTACATGCAATACACAAAAAATGCAAATCTAACTGCAGATACAGGGATTAACCACTTCCAGTCTGCCCATTGACTATAAACGTCCTGGTAGTGGATCTCTATCTCTGAATGGACGTTTTAAAACGTCCTTGAGCTTTGCCCCCTGTGTGCAGCACCTGTACATAGAAGCTCCATGACTCAGCTGCCTCCTGACAGCCAAGAACATGGAGCTTTAACCTGAGACCTTTTTTCCTGGTCTCCAGGCTTTTGATCACTCTGACAAGCTGTCAAAGCAATCACAAATGTATGTACTATCTCCCTCTTATTACTGCCGGTCACAGAGCAGTTTACAACCACATATGGGGTGTTTCTGCAAACTTCAGAATCAGGAAGATAAATATTCAGGTTTGATTTGCGGTTTATCCTTGCTATCTTATAGGAAAAATGAATTAAAAATTGAAAATCTGCAAAAAATATATATTTTTAAATTTCACCTTCCTTCCGTTTTAATTCTTGTGGGAAATCTAAAGGGTTAACAAACTTTGTAAAAATCAGTTTTGATTACATTGGGGGCTGTAGTTTCTAAAATATGTTCATTTATGGGAGGTTTCTATTATTTAAGCCCCTCAAAGTCACTTTAGAACTGCAAAGGTCCTTTAAAATTAACTATTGGAAATTTTCATGAAAATCTTAAAAATTGCATCTAAAATTCGAAGCCTTCTAACGTCCTCAAAAAATAAAATTACATTTCCAAAATTATGCAAAAGTGGACATATGGTGAATGTTCATTAATAACAATTTTATTAGATATCCCTATGCAACTTAAAAGCAGAGAAATTAATATTTCAAAAATTGTGATTTTTTCAATATTTTCAGTAAATTTTGGATTTTTTATAAATAAAGGTAAATTGACTCAAATTTACCATTAACACAAAGTACAATGTGTCACAAGAAAACAATCTATGAATGGCTTGGATAAGTAAAAGCGTTCCAAAGTTATTACCACATGAAGTGACACGTCAGATTTGCAAAATTAGGCCTGGTCAGGAAGGTGTTAAGTATAAATTAAAAAAATAAATAAAAATTCTAGAAGATTTCAGAAGGACAAGTTAGAGAAGGTGTTTAGGACTGCTCTTCACAAACACAGTAGTATCACACTAATATCACAAGTGTATTTAGTGGGAGAAATACATTCTGTGTGTCAGAGGAGTTTCCTGTCCTGAATGCTGCTCCTATGACATGGACCCAGAGTATTAGAATGTTTTATAATGCCGTGTGTTCCTGACGGTCTTGAACTATAATGAACTGTACCCACATAATGTCGTCAGTACAATTTATTAGAGTTCAAGTTGGGCAGGAACACACAGCATTATAATGCAGTGGGTCCATTTCAAAGGAGCCGCAATCATTACTGGAAACCACACACACGGAGCGTATTTCTATCACTGAATATACCTGTGTGAAAATGGCCTTTAATTGTGTTGGTAAGCTGTGTTTCAGCTTGGTTTCAAGTGTGTGTCTATGTACCAGCTTCATATAAACTGAGAAAAATCTTACATGTGTGTAAAATGGAAAGGACTGTACAAAAACTGGGAAATTATAAATTACATTTATAATGTAGTTAAGTGGGGAGTTTAATATAAAAGATATTAAGGGGTTTCTGTCACCAGTTTTTTCGGTATGAATCAGGCTGACATTAGAGATGTGCTAATGTCACCTGATTCCAAATATATATCTGTTTTATTTACTGGTGCCCCCATTTTTATATAAAATGAACTTTTATTTTATGCTAATAAGGATCCTAGGTGCAAGGGGCGTTACCTCTGCTCCTAGAGGCTCTGTTGATTGACAGGACCAGGCAGAGAAGAAACACTCCATTCACCATAGCTTTTAAGGACCTTCAATGATGTCATGACCATGTGATCAGTCACATGGTTTAGGAGAAGACAGGCTGTTTGTGTGATCCTAACCATGTGAGTTAACGCCCCTTGCACCTAGGAGCCTTATTAGCATAAAATAAAAGCTCATTTTATATAAAAATGGGGGCACCAGTAAATAAAATATATATTTGAATCAGGTGACATTAGCACATCTCTAATGTCAGCCTGATTCATACCGAAAAAACTGGTGACAGAAACCCTTTAAGGTAAAGCTGCACTGTATGTCTGTTTTGTTAGGTGGGGAAGACCAGCCACACACTAATCAACAAGTTGTGGAAGATCAGTCGTTTTTTCTAATAGTGACTTTTTGTCATGTGTGAATTTAGTATTTCTATGGTAATTATATTTTTGGTTGAATAGGACTATAAAAGCGCTAGGAGGTTCTGCTGCTTGGATCCGCTTGTGATTTGGTGTTATCATTGGAGGAACCTCGGGCCAAGTGTCCTGTTGTAATGCAGTCTTGGACTGAGCTCTCAAAGCACTGTGTGGGATGAAATTCTGGTGTTGCATAATAAGGATCAACGTTCATTAGACTGTCTAGTACTTGGAGTGCTTTAACAGTCAGCAATTTTGCCTGAAATTATTCTAGTCATTCTTTAAAGCTTGTCAGGATCTGTCATTTTTTTTCTTCAGAGAACATTACAATTAAAACTTTTGAAAGTACTAAGCATGCCAAATGCTGTCAGCTGCATAAACTTCATTTATTGTACTGTCATTGCTTAAACCTTTGCCCTGCAGCTGAAGGGAAAATGTAATAACATTGGCGCTCATACATGTTATACATGGCAACCAGAATAGGAGACTATTTTTGTAGCAGTTCTTCACTTTGGCCTGTACAGGTCATTCCATTGTTTAGTTATGAAACCAGCTGACCTGTTACACCTGCACTTGGCAGCTGAAGGCATCAGTATTGGGTTCATGTTCATGTGTGCCTGCATTGCTGAGAAAAATGATGCTTTAATATATGCAAATGAGCATCTAGGAGCAATGAGTTCAGCTCTCTCTGCAATGATAACACCCCGTTGCTCATTTGCATGTATTAAATCATTTTTCTCAGCAATGTGGGCACATATGCCAAGAGCACATGTAACAGGCCAGCTAGTTTCATGGGTAACAATCTGCTGACAGAAGCCCTTTAATACGGCTTTTTTTCTGTACCTTTTTTGAAACCCCCACCAACTTCTAAAATGATCAGATTGCAGGGGATCATATAAGTAGACATCTTTTAATTTTAATTTAGTTTTTTTCTTCATGGACATCTGCAGAAAGTCGTTAAACAGATATCCTGCAGCGAGAGAAGCGTCTCCTTGTAGAGATGTCCATGCTGATCATACAGCATTACCCTTACATTGTACAAGTAACCCAGCTTTCCCAGGACCCTAAAAACTGAATGTGGCTAGCTAAGGCACTATCTAGGTATGAGGAAGAGGATTTATTTTGGTAGATTTAGCTGTTACCCAGCTTTCCCTGGACCAATGAATGACAAATCTATCTAGCTATGCTAAAGCATAGTGGATTAGTCAGGGGGATCAGGGCTCCAATGCGACTCATTATTTGCAAAAGGCGACAAGACTTTTTAGTCTTGTCGCCATTTGCGCCTAGATCCGGCATTCAGCGATACTAGGCTGTGCTACTGCCCAGCCTAGTATCAGAGAACGTGGAGCGCGCTGCTGTCAGCACGCTCAGTGTTCCCTCAGCAGCACAGGTGGATAAGGAAGCTCTCCCTCCCCCCTGTGCTGCTGCAGCCGCTGCCACCAGTCAGAGGGGAGGGGGAGGATGCACTGCGCCACCAATGAAGTTAATTCCGGCGTGGAATCACATAGCCGGCACCCGACCTGTATTATAGGGAGCTGCAATATGCCACAGTTAACTACCTCTGACTGCAGCTCCCTATAATACAGGTCTGCTGTACTTTTATTAGACATAATAAACTTAATTGGTGGCACAGTGCATCCTCCCCCATCCCCCAGTATAATAAACATTGGTGGTGCAGTACACCCCCCCCCCCTCCAACTCCCCAGTATAATAAGCATTGGTAGCAGTGGCCACAGGGTCCCATCTTCCCCATCCCCCTTCAGTGGTGGCAGTGGTCGATACCGATCTATATACCGCGATTACACTGCTGGGGCTCTGATCGGTTGCTATGGCAACGAGGATGCCGCTGACGTCCTGGCTGCCATGGTAAGCTCCCTGCCGCCGTGTGCACAAAGCACAGGGAGCTTGTGAAGTCCTATTCACCCTAATAGAGCTCTATTAGGGTGAATAGAACAGGGGATTAAAAGAATGAGGAGAATTTAAAGAAAAAAAAAAATATAAAGGAAGAAGCACATTAGTTCAAGTATAGGAGGCAGCAGTATGACATACCTGGCCCCAATAACAGAGCAACACGGCAATTAACCCCTTAGGTGCGGCACCTGAGGGGTTAATTGCCGCGGATTGCACGCCCTGCTATTGAGGCTGGATATGTTATACCGCTGCCTCCTATACTTGATTTAATATGCGTTACATTCATTGGTGGCACAGTGCATTACTGGCGCAGTGCAACAGCAGACAATGGGCATTTTGAACAGGGCGCCCGGCTGTGTGTTCCGCAAATTGTGCGGAGTGGATGTGCAATACTACGGCCCCTTAATCACCCCCTTTCCCAATTTTACATATAAAATATATTAACAATAAACAAACATTTTACATATTGCCACGTCCGAAAAGTCCAAACTAATATATATATCTCCAGAAAACTCCACAACACCCTTGAAAAAGTGTCCTTTTATTCACATGTCACAGCAATGTTTGTCACCTCGGGACCTCTCAAGGTTTCAGAAAGTTCCCGAGAGGGTACAAACATTGCTGTGACGTGTGAATAAAAGGCACTTTTTTCACTTTATCTATAGGAGTGCTGTGGAGAATATATATAATAAAATACACAATCCTGCTCCGATACAGCATGTAAATTGGTATGGTACCAGAGCAACAATCTGACAGCAATGCCACTCGACAGGCTTGTCACCCAGCTTTTCCAGGACCCTACACAGCAAGCTGGTCTAGCCAAATGAAGGGATCAATAAATATTGAGGCAAATTTGGAATTCAGCAGTCTGGTAAAGGCAAGTAGCAACCTCTGCAGAGATGTAACGGAGGCCACGCTTCGTACATAGATTCTGTATACACTATATCAATGAATATTAGGACAACTCAGTATATACTACTTATGTAGTTTGATGTAAAATGGTGTGTTGGTGACCACTAAGGGGTAAAGGCTACTAAACCCAGAATCCAAACAAAGAAAGAGCATCCAACAAAATGTAACTCTCCTTACGTGTCTATTTGCTCATTTCATCAGATGTCACAACTGCACACCATAAAAAAATAAACTTGAAAAGCAGTGCATTGTTCTGAGGCTACTCGTTCTCCAGCATACCTCCACATGCTACCCTGATTTTCAAAGATGCTGAAAGGCAAGTCTGCACAATTATGCAGTGAATGGGGGACTAGGCAGAATAGCTATTCAGCTGTATGGTCCATGGCTGGTATTATGTATACTATGTATACATGACAGCTGGTACTATGGCTGGTGCTGTTACCAAATCTATTTTGTACTAAGATACTTTCCAACAAAATGGCAATGCTCACTGTGCAGACAAAACTTATCCAGACAAAGCTCAGCCATCTCCTCCTAAACTTCCTGGCTCACGTGCACTAGTATCACTGGGGGAGGGAAAAGAAGACATGATTATAGCCTCAGAGAACAATGCACTGCTTTTCAAGTTTATTTTTTTATGGTGTGCAGTTGTGACATCTGATGAAATGAGCAAATAGACACGTAAGGAGAGTTACATTTTGTTGGATGCTCTTTCTTTGTTTGGATTCTGGGTTTAGTAGCCTTTACCCCTTAGTGGTCACCAACACACCATTTTACAGTGGTAACTATGGGGGCCATAGGCTGGGTTGCCACCTTTTTATGGCCTGCATGGGTCTCCCATGCAGCAGATAGCTGGGGCTTGGCTCTCCCATGATCTGGGCCATTTAACCCTTTACATGCCACCAGCAATAGCGCCTGCCTCCGTCTCCCATAGGCACCCCGCAAATGAGAATGCAGAGTGCCAATGTCAGTGAAGACAGACCAGGGCCTACCTTCAGCACAGATCACCACCAATGCAGCCAGGAAGATGAAATAAGTAGTGAGAGGACCATTTGTTATTTTAGGCGAATAAAAGGGTTTGCCCAAGTTTTTATTTAACTCAGACAACCCTTTTAAACCAGATTTCAGCAGTCTGTTACTTATGTGGATTTATGCACTGACTTTAAAGAACTTGCATGTTACAGTGCTCATGCACATGAACGTTTGCATCCTGTGCTGTCATCCGCAATGGACAGGCACTGTCTGTGCCCGCTGTTTGCAGATGCGGGACCCAGTCACATGAATAGGTCTGCTATCCACATTCAGTCCACACCACAAAAAAAAAATAAAAAAATTATGTTCTATTTTTTTACGGTGCGGGGGCACAGACAAATCCCACACCGCATCTTGCGGACCCATTCAAGTGAACGGGTCCAAATCCGTGATATGGAGCGCACACAGCTGGTTCCCGTATGTTGCGGACCAGAATACAGGCACAACACGTTCGTGTGCATGAGCCCTAATAAAGAGATAACAGAATCATAAATCAGACTCTTTGCTACAGCTGGTCACATGCTGTAGACTGAAGAAAAAAAAAAAGACCACTACATAAATCCAGATAAAGTAACAGAACACTGAAATCAGGTTGTCTGTTGCTATACTATGGTGTCCTCAGTGAGACAGGTTCCTTTAACACTTACAGTATATGGCGGTGCTCAGCATTACAACCTTTATTATATGTTGCACTTAAATCAAGCACAACTTTCCTACTGGTGGATTTCCTTTAAAACATGCATTAGTAGAATCGTCCTACTAGAGCCATTTAACATACCAGGTTCATCAGGTCTCACTATTTTTGGCAGCAGCCAGAGACAAAACTGTGGACTGAGCTGAGAGCAAAAGGCCCTGTCCACTGTGTAGTGAATGGGAGCTGAGCTGTATCAGGCTGTACTAGAGAGGTTGCCAAAGCAATGGCTCATGTCTGATGTCACCCTTTGCTGTACAGCTGCATCTCACAATACTAGTCATGTAGGTAATGTGAAATTTTTTTTTGCTGTGGATCGTCTTAGGCGCTGCCAGGATAAGGAATCCAGACTTGAATATGGTTGATGGAATAGAATCCTTTATTCACAATAGTCACTAGCGACTATTGTGAATAAAGAATTCTATTCCATCAACCATATTCAAGTCTGGATTCCTTATCCTGGCAGCGCCTAAGACGATCCACAGCAAAAAAAAAAATAAATAAAAAATTACCTACAATATTCTGGATCTTGCTACCTAAGCAGAAACAGAGGATCACGGCTGCAGCCTGGACAAAACGTGGCTCCCAGTAAGGCTCTTCAAAGTAGTTGTGACTCCTCACAACTCTATCTGGTAAGTTGCTTCTTTCTATTATCTATAAGACAACAGATACCGCACATGTGGCTCTCTTCTTTTATTATCTACAATACTAGTCATGCTGAGACCTCCATAATCATGTTGGACGCTTTCTCCTGCATTTGGCGGAGAAAGAATTGCATGAAAGGTAGCAGACAGCAGTATTATCTGCAGGCAGGGCAGGAAGTCTGTACTGTACAACTTCAGCCAATAACCACCGGGCACCAAGTGATGCCAGAGATGCCCAGTAACAGGCAGTAGTAATTGATAATTTGTGACATTATGCACAATGTACTCTTTGGAAACTTGCATTTAGAGGCTAAGCATTAGAATCTATAGAGGAAGAGTCACTAGCAAATTAGGACCCATACACTACTGTAAAATGGGTCAAATCTGAGGCTGTCAAATATATAATATATATATATATATATATATATATATATATATATATATATATATATATATATATATATATATATATATATATTTTTACACATATACACACACACACACGTCTGGTAGAGTCATTAATTTTTAATATAGGACAGGCCCATTCAAGTCAATGGGTCATGGATGGACAGTCCATTTTTCGATTATAGCTGCTGTAATTATTCAGTTTTTCTTCTTATGTGCATGACAAACAAATGAAGTCTGGACAGAAATAACAAAAACACTGAACACAGACGCTAGTAAACTTTTTCTGATGTGAAAAATCTGCCCTTAGGCCTCTTTCACACGAGTGTCACGGATTCAGTCCGGATGAGTTCAGGGTGCGTTCCGGAAAACTCGCACCAATCCGCACGCAATCACAGTCAGTTTTGACTGCAATTGCGTACGTTCAGCTTTTTTTCCACGCTGGTGTGATGCGTATGGATGCATTTCGCACGCGCGTGATAAAAGACTGAATGTTTGCAAACATGCTAGGCAACCATCAGTGAGTCACGCATTGCATCCGCACCTGGTTGCGGATGCAATGCGATTTTCACGCAGACCCATTCACTTCAATGGGGCCAGGGTTGCGTGAAAAATGCAGTATATAGAACATGCTGCGATTTCCACGCAACGGCAAACTGATGTGTGAAAAAAAATTCGCCCATGTGCACAGACCCATTGAAATGAATGGGTCAGGATTCAGTGCGGGTTCTATGCGTTCACGTCACGCATCGCACCCCATGCAGAAATCTCGCCCGTGTGAAAGGGGCCTTAGGCTTCACATGAGCAATTCAGAAAGAGTCAGGGTCTGTTCAGGGAAATACTGCTTGTTTTGTTTGCAAGGTTAATCAGTTTTGTCTGCAATTGGGTTCAACATTTCAGTTTTTCTATGTGGATTCAATCAGTTTTTGATTAATTTTTTACACTTGTGAGGGAAAAAAAAAAAAAAAAAAATACTGATCAACATCTCCCAGAAAATCAGTGATAACCGCACTGCCCCATTCACTTCTATGGAGTCAGAGCTGCGTGAGAGACACACAACAATTAACGCACAATATACAAAATGCTGTGATTTTTCCTTAACACAGAGATGATCAGTGGTAAACGAAGCTCATGTGCACAGACCCACTGAAATGAACGTGTCATGATTTAATCCGGATGCTATCCGTTCATAACACCCATCAGATGGAAAACTCGCTCATATGAAAGAGGCCTTAATCTCTCCAAGAAATCCAAGATAACTTGACCGCTCAGCTGTTAGCACGTAAGAGCCCCTAATGAATATACATGAAAAGGCTTTTTAAATAAAAGGGAGTGTCAGCAGCAACCTCCCTATTAAACCAAGGGCATAAATTGGTAGCTTTAGGTTACCTGAATAAAACCTTTCACTCCTGAGATTTTACAAACAGGCTATATGAGCCGTCTGGTGCAACAAGGGTGTCACCATTGCTTTCACTACACCAAAGTGACACGCCTTTTAGCGCCTAGTCCTTCTCTCCCTACTTTGATAGACAGGGCCAGGCAGTGGCATTGTAGTCTTCCCTGCGCATCCGGTTATCAGCAAATGCACAAAACCGGGCCAGGCAATATTACATTGCCACTGCCTGGGTCTATCAAAGCAAGGCGGGGGAGCTGAAAGGAGCAGAGCTGCAGTGATGCCCTTGTTGCACCAAATGGCTTGCTTTGCATTTCTGGAAAAGGCTTATATCTCAGGGACAGCCCCCCCACCACCCCCACAACGTCAGGAAGCAGAAAAGCATAACCTACCGTAACTCTTTGCCCTTAGTTTCAGGTTGCTGGTGAAAGACGTTAAAATTCAAGAGGATAACTGTGTAAGTCATATGAATAAAAGATCCTCACATACTGCACAATATACAAAAAATAATGGGTCTCATCAAAAAAATTAAGAGGACAGAAAGTAAATTTCATTTCATGAACTCTTCATAAATATTTCAATCTGCAAAAAAAATAATGAAAGTGGAAAAAAAAAAAAAAAAGTTCTCTGTTCCAGACAATTCTTGCCAGAGAATAATTTTGTGGCAATTAGGGTACTGTACGTCCCAATTTCATGCACCAAGATTTCCAACACAAGAATGACCTAAGCATCTTTATTGTCTATTTAAACTGAGCCCAAGGACACAAAGCAATGGCACAAGAGGGTTTTCCAGAAAAATGTAGGTCAGCACAGCCACCCAGATTGGATCTCCATGTGGGTAGGACTGGCAGGATGAAAGTCAGAGGTGAATTTCTTGCCAGTTTTTCCAAAAAGTGTCACTATGTATTAGCTAGGACACGTCTGGATAAAATCTGCCCCAGTTATGTAAAGCTTTACAAATTTGTGCACAGTGCAAAAGACCTTATAATACACTGAACACTGAGTCCCCAGTTCTAAAAATGTGCAGTTCTCTACCAATATTTTCTATATTTCTATTCGCAATAAATATCAAACAGGTTTGCTGAAATGTTGCCCGTGGATCTCTACATACTAAGCAACAGTATAGAGAATATTATACAGGGTTGTTTGCATAATACCCCTAAACGAGTGGAGCTAGTGCGCTACTCTGCCGACTCTGCACACTCCCCATACATATGCTAAGACGCACATAGACTAATATTGTCCAAACAAACTGGCACCAGTTTTTCTGCTAAAGGCAGCATAAATTACTGAGCTACCATGATAAAACCCATTAGGTCTCCCCAAGCCTTAACTGCTGTATAGGATATAGCTATAGATACATGGCTATAGGATAAATTAGCGGTGGAGGCAGGGAAATCAGAAACCTCAAATATCAGGACTCTTTGGCACGTGCAGTGTACTGAACAACCATAGATGTGGAACTGTTCACTACAAGATTTAGGCTAGAGCTACACGACGACAGTTGTCGCGCGACTTCTTGTCGCACCAAAGTCGCGCGACAATTTTTATAATGGAAGTCTATGGTGTCGCACTGCCACATGCTGCGACTGCGACATGACAGTCGCAAAAAATCCATCTTGGATGGATTTTTCTGCAACTGTCGCGTCGCAGTCGCAGCATGTCGCATGTCGCAGTGCGACACCATAGACTTCCATTATAAAAATTGTCGTGCGACTTTGGTGCGACAAGAAGTCGCGCCACAACTGTCGTTGTGTAGTTGTGCACTATGTCGTGCACCGTGTAGCCCTAGCCTTAAGCAAAATGTTTGGGTCAATTAAAGAACATGACGCAGCATTTGGCTAATGGGATCCGTCACTACTTTATGCTTTCATTAAGGCACCAAAAACCCCCAAAACTAGTGACAGGTTTTTTTTTTTTTTTTTTTTTTTAGAGGGCCCGTCCGCTCTCCTTACATGCATTTTACTTGTAATCCCCATGAAATAACAGTTCCAGGACCGTCTTTTTTTGTAGAACACTGAGGTCTGTACCTTTCTTCTTCCTAAGGAAGAAGGACCGGTCATCAGTTATAATGTCACAGAAAACCCCTTCAACTATAACTGGGTACAGCCAAGCTCTGGCACCTTCTCAGACACAAACCACTGTGCGCAGTAGTATTTGTCTGGCCAATTCTTTACATATTTGCCGGGTTGTGGCCCGATCTCCGCCACACCCCATTACAGCTAATGGGGCCAGTGGGTATTCATGCAGTGTGTGGCAAAGCTGGACCCAGAGCACTCCAGAAGGCTGTGCCCTGCCGGATCTCTTTAACACCAGTGTGAAACTAGCCTAAGTTGTGAAGATTTTAAAGCATCCTTGTATTTTATCCCTTAGGCCTGTTTTGCATCTTCGTGACATACCTTTTCAATCACATACAGACTGGGGGCTTGTAATAACCACCCCTGAAGTAGGGTTAACACATCCAGCCGTCAACGCTTTCATTGCCAACATATTTTCACATAACATACTCAAGAAAACATTTGAGGGGGAAAAAAAAAAAAAAAAAAAAACAACAGACATTACAACTCCATTCTTATTTTATGAAAGTACACACTTGGCACATTTTAAACATGCCACTGAACACTAACAGATTCTTACAATTTTGCATCAAAGCAGATCATACATAACTTCGGCAGATCCACCACCACTTCTAAATCCATGCCAGCTCCTTTGCTGATTTAGAGTTACACCACTTTGTACGCCTAAAACAATTTTAGAAAATTATGAATGAGATGGGCCTGCCGCCCTTTCCCCGCCCAAGTCACATCCAGTTTAGACCTGGCATGAGCGTCGAAACGTTGGAAATTGCGGTGCAAAGAACCTTTGTGCTGCAATCTGCACCAGAAATACACCTAAAACGTATTTCTGTTAGTAAATAACCCCCTTAGTGTTACACTACAAGTTTTACTGTAGTACAATCACCTCAATTTATTTGCATGTTAGGTACTTACACTCCTTTTGCTAGTAGGTTGATTTTGAGGTAAAGATCCTGGTGCAAGTACTGGGGAGCTTGCAAGCGTACAAAGCTCTGGAAAAGGATTTGGAATTGCTGGTAAAGATGATGTGCGCAGCTGTTCCTCTTGAAGGCGCCTAAATAAATGTAAAAATAAAGTTAATAGATTAGATCTAAGCAAGACTTTAGACAATTTTGCTGCCAAAACTTCATAATAAAGCACCGATTTGGTTATCAGTTTTACAGTAGACGGCCCAAGGGCAACTTTGTTTGTTGTACCATGTGAAGGGAGTCACTAGGACACTGTGAATGATACATTCATTCATTCTTAGGTTGATATTCATCTGCTATATATGTTTAGACTTGCGTTTTTTTTCAACAGGGTATTATCCAGCCATCGTTTAGATTTATTTCTCTACCTGATGTATCCTTTGCCCTGAATATCATGAGGGATCTCTCTCCCACTATATATATATATATATATATATATATATATATATATATATATATATATATATATATATATATATATTACTATTATTTTTCTGCCATCCATTGATATTCAATGTTAAGGCATTATCTACTGCCTGTATAGTGTTAACATATGGTGTATATCTCAGTAATTCCTCATGATGAACCCAAGTGTGGGGGGAAACGCGTCGAGGATGATGGGAGTGAATAATGAGTAGGGCCTTGGTAGGGTCTGTCTAGGGGAGGTTCGAGGACAGGGAGTCTCCACCTGTCCCATCCCTGGGCTGAATATAGCTTAAGGGCCATATCAGGGCCAGTGATATTTTCACCTCCCACATCTTAAATTTTGCAGACCAATTAGTATCAACTGGTCCTAAGGTGAATGATTCAGGATAATCGATCCAATGGAGCAGATGTGAATCAGTTGCGCATTTTTTGTTTGATTAATGCACCAAGTACATATGGGCGGTTTTAAGAAATTGGTAATAAAGATTTAACTTTTAAAGGGTCTTTTTTTTGTGTTTGGTAATTAATTCATTGTGAATCATAGCATCAATAATCTCGACAATTAACACTGGGTTGAGCACTGGCTGATACGTGACAATTTTAATGACCATCATTAAGGACATCATTGTGGCTCAGATACAAACTTATTTAATAATCAAATAAAGAAAAACACCCTCAGGACACAGTCATTTTTAACTTACCTGACATGGTCAGGATAGGTCATCAATATCAGATCTGCGAGGGGGAGACTCCTGGCACCCACGCCAATCAGTTGTTTGAAGAGAAAGCAGGGCTCATACAAGCGCAGTCTTAGGCCTCTTTCACACTAGCGTTAGCACGGATCCGGCACCTAAAGGGTGCCAACGAATCCGTGCTAACGCTGATACATGTGTGGAGCCGGAGCAGCGTTCCGGCCCCACACATGTTGACAGAAATACATACAGACATACACACTTACATACTCCAGCCCGGGACGCCGGCAGCACGTCTTCACGCGCCTCCTGCGCGCAGTGGGGAAACGTCATAGCTGCGCGCAGGAGGCGCGTGAAGACATGCTGCTGGCGTCCCTGCCTGGAGTATGTCTGTCTGTCAGTCTGTGTAGCCGGATCCGGAATGACCCCCCCCCATTGCAAGTCAATGGAGGACAGATCCGGATTACTGGTGTGTCACACCAAACGGATCCGTCCCCATTGACTTGCATTGGGGGTCATTCCGGATCCGGCTTGGTGCGGATGCCTGGACCGGAGAGAAAACCGCAGCATGCTGCGGTTTGTTCTCCGGTCTGAAGACGGAACGGAATGCTTTCAGGAGCATTCCATTGTCTTCAGGTCAGTTTTGTCCCCATTGACAATGAATGGGGACAAAACAAGCATTTTATTCCGGTATTGAGCCCCTATGACGGAACTCAATAATGGAATTTAAACACGCTAGTGTGAAAGTAGCCTTAACTTCATTGTTTACTTGCTCACAGTTGCAATGAGCAGGTGTAATTACAACTAAGCTGTCCCATTCACCTCAATGGGACAGCTCCTTCCTGTTCAAGTGAATAGGAAGGAGCTGTCCCTTTGAAGAGAGTTGGACGTGTTAGTTGTAATTGCACCTGCTCATCACTACAGTTCCACTGAAGTGAGTAGGACGGCGTAGTTGTAGTTGAAAATTAGGAATTCCGTAGTTGAAAATAGAATAGGCCAGCAAATTTAAAACAGAAATTAGAAAAATAACTGGCCAAATCATAACAAGACTTCTTTCTGTCTTTTTTGTGGCAGCCAGAGCACAACCACAAGCAGTACAATGGCCTTGTATCAGTTTCTGCTTTTCCTGCTTAGACCAATCCTCCATTCCATCTTCCACAGAATGCGTGGCCAGGAAACAACTAAATATGCCCAGCAATCCACTTGAACTGAAGTCCCTCAGCCTCGATGAAAGATACTGTACCTTCTCCATAAAAGCCATCCCTGCGCCTTGTACTGTCATGTAGCAGAGAACATGGGGTGCTGCTTGGGATAGGTGCTTTGCAGGAAGGCAAGTGTTAGCACCTCAAGCAGCAATTATGGCCCGACATATACATGCCTTTCATGGGCCACAGGGGCAATGTTTTGCAAGATAGCAGTGACGCAGTACCACAGCACCAATGACCGTTTCTATTGAAACCTTCACATTTGTGTAGGTCTGGTTCCAAAAATCGACCTCCTCCACACCCTCTTCAATTGACATCCTCCAGTCCCCAACAGCAGGGCAGAGCACTGTCAAATACCCCTTCTGCCTTTCATATTTGGAAACTGAAGCATTGCCATGCCAAGGGAGGCCACACTGCAGATCAGTTGCTAATCTGTAGTAAGTAGCAAATATCCCACTGGACGTTTTCCCACCAACTACAACTGGGAAAGGTGGTCAGCTACAATGGCAGAAACATTGCAGTTGTGCTACATTTGAGGAAAGTTACATATGTTCCCTGCATGGCATACATGATCTATTCAGCGATGAAACCCTTTCTAAAAAGTACTGAGGTTTGCAGAAGGTGCTGCCCATTTCCAGGAGAGTGCACTTTTCAGCCGTTCTTATGTGATTAAGAAGGGCCTTCTGGAATTGCAGCAACAGAATGGTCTGCCTTTGCAGCAATTCACCCGTGACGTTCCAAATCACTCGAATACCACTTTTCATAGGTTGCGGTGTCTGTACGAGTCGCATAAAGTGGTCAATGATTATGTCATGCAACAGACAACCACAACAGGGAACATGTGTTATTTTGAGCACAGGCAGTGGCAGCTCAGGCATGACTGTTGCAAAAACAAGCCCTTCGAAGAGGCCACCAGATTTGTGAGTAGGGACAACAGCATCAGTTATATCATACCAATGATATTTATAACCGTGCAAGCACTCTTGCTGCTGCAAAAAAGGAGGGTGGGAAAACAGCTTCTGCATCTTGCTGTTTTCCTCAAGTCCAAAGGGAGGAATGTTTTTTTTTTTTTTTTTTTTTTTTTTATTACCAGGATACATTATATACACAGCTTGCTGAAGATTTCGACAAATGGAAATGTCCTGCCCACGTGTCTAAGTAGGGGGCGGAGAGGGACTCTTGGTGAGTCACAGACCTTCCACTGTCTCGGTTACAAGACATAGCAGAAGCCGCAACAGCAAATTCAGTTTAAACATGGAGCATGATTGGGCAGTGCTGTGCCAAGCTGAAGCACATTTAACTGCTCCATGGACTTCTGGAAAGGAAGATTTGAGCAGTGGCCGGAACGGGCCCACTTTGCCATCACTGTATTTCCTTGTCCAGCATCCAGTATGCAGAGTGTATTTAGTGTGGAATGTGGCGTCATCACAACTAGGCAGAAAATAATTTCCTCTGCAGTGTAGAAAACACTACATTTGTCAAATGAATGAGGCATGGATCTGAGAATTTTCACACACCTCCTGCTGTCAGTTACAATGTCTGGCTCAATCATGCCATCACAGCTGCTGCTACCCCAACTTTACTCTGGAACTCATATACCCAGACCAAGACTATCAAATAATGATTATCAAATAATGTAAGAAGGGCATAAAGGCTAATCCCGTAATCCTCGCAGTAAAGTATACTACACAGACAGATTTTCTGCCTGATGACCGCTCGTTCATTGGGAAATAAAGATCTTTCTGCAGATCAGGATTTGCTGGCAGCAGATTGTGCTGTCTAATTACGATCTGCCACCGGCAAACCACTTGGGCATGGAGACGAGCGATGGCATAGCGATCGCTCCTCCCCAAGTTGTTGTGGAGATTGCTGCATGTAATAGAAGTCTCCTCAGCAAGTGAGAAAGCAATTGCCAGGAGGGAACACTACCGTTCCGAAAATATTCTGCATGATTGGGGTGTCTAATACAACATTGAAGAACTCCCGCAAAAATTTTCATTCCATGTCCTGCTAGAAATGTACATGATGTAATCTGTAGTCAATGTCGTTTTCTTACCAATGGCTGTCTTTGTGAGTTATATCTCCCTGATGTTTCTTATCTGTGTCATGTGAGCAGCAAATCAGACTCACCAACTCACATAGCATCTTATGTGTGGACAGGAAGTCTTTCTCTATGCATTCCTATGGGAGCCTCACAGGAATGAGTAGAGCAGTAACTGGCTTCCTGTCCTTGGTCAGTTGGAGGTCAGGGAGTTGGTCACATGACCCAGCTACAATTAGAAGAGGGGATAACTCAGAAATGCAGTCTCTGATGAGAAGATTGCATTCACTACAGATTATATTACGCACCTTTCTAACAGGTCAGAGAATAGAAATTTTTTTGCGGGATTCTTCTTTAAGTCTGACTGAATCTGCTGTGGCGTTACATGGGGAAAAAAAAAAAAAAAAAAAAAAAAAGTCGGCTAAATTCTCATGAGGAGTATTTGCCTTCAGAAGAGTCTCAAGATGAATAACCATCTTTTAAGGGATCTAGCAAACGAAGTAGCTGCCAGACTGGGCTTAAAGATGTAGCCGCATCCCTTTTTTTTCAGATTTGCCTCAATTTTTTTTATCCATAGGATCACGTAATGATCCCATATCCTCTAAAGGCCATGCAGTACTTCTAGCTAGTTTAGAAAGACACATCAACTTTAGGACATTCAGAAAATATTTTTTTCTTCCTGTTCCAAGGGAAACCTTCTCATAGTCCTGGGAATAAAAACCTTTATCAGGATGTTTCCACAATCAGAGAATGAATGTTTCCTATGGACTGGAAAAACACGTTTTTTCCTCGCTCATCTAAACCTGAAAACATATGATCATAGGCCAATATTTGGATATTAACCTCCCTAATTTCCATCATAGAGAATAGTTATATTTTATATTCTGTATCACTACCCCAGTCATTATCAGAGTCCCTAGAATTCTCAACCCAGTCCAAAACACATTCAGAGGAAGACGAGGAAGATGGTCATCTTCTTAGACCTGTGTTTAGAAGTAGATTGTTGACAGGGCAAGCAAAAAAATCCACCAAGGTTGGATGTATCACCTGTCGCACCAATCCCGTCACCTCATCTCTCAAAAATGGGACTTCTTCCCTTAGAATCTCATCTGTGCACTTCCTGATGAATGTAATAAGATTTGTAGGAAGTTTAGCTGCGCGCACACACACACATACACACACACACCATCATCTTAATGATATGAATTTTATGTTTAGGTTTTACAACATCCTTATCACTAACAGAGAGGAGAGAGGGGAAAAAAGTATCTGAGCGCAGTTCAGAGGGCAACTTCTGCCTTAATGCCAGAATTTCGGCCAATCAGCGCATACGTCGCTGAAAAAGTCATCCACCCGGCAGAGGCTGCGAACAGCTCAATCAAGACCTCCATGTGCCAAAGCCGAGTAGTGACTCCCTGAGTGTCGGGCACAATATTCTGAGCAAGTAAGCTACTTGCCCTAGGTAGGTTCCAACATAGCCACAATGCAGAGCTAACATTTCGTTTCAGTTCAAGTATACCAGTATTGCTCCCCTTTTCCCCACCTGGCAAGCACAGGAAGACACCGGAGTATGGAGGTAGGCACCTTTTGAAGCTTCCTGTCCCTCTCTGGTACAAGGAGGAGAATCATCTAAGGGTATTGTGCCATTGCGGAGCAGATTTTCTTCATCCAAAATGTGGGGGAGTCTTATAATCGTGTGCAGAAGGTTGTTACATTTATGGAGCAGGCTAAAAAAGGGAACCGGTTGCCAACAGCTCAGATCCTGGCTGTTTAACCCACTAAGATGAAATGGTCAAAGAAAACCCCTGCATCTGAGCAGTTATATAGGAGTGTGCTACCTCTGTCCTCCAATTGGCACCACCACGATGTAATTGCAGGTTCTAATTGGTTTCTATGTTATGGTGCCCATTACACCCAGTCTGTGGCAGGGTATAATAGAACGCTGGTAAAATTGTTATTCATAGCAATACAGAAGTATTGCTGTGAACAGTACAAGTGAGTAAAATTCCATATACATATATCAGTACTCACAAGTGATGCATACATAGTGTAATCAGAAATCAGGTGCTAAAATGTGTGGGAGCCTAGCAGTATCAGGTAGTGCTATCAGTTTTATTTAATATCAGTAATACGGATATCACACTACACCAATACTACTGCTGGGCTTCTTACAGTACATATTTTACTCACATATAGCGCTGAAATATTCCCCTGTGCTTTACAGACATTGTCATCACTTTCAGTCCAGTGAGGCTCACAATCTAAATTCCCTATCAGTAAGTCTACGGAGTGTGGGAGAAAACCGCAGTTCCCAGAGGAAACCCACACAAGCATAGGGAGAATATACAAACTTCATGTAGATGTTGCTCTTGGTCAGATTCAAACCTAGGAACCCAGTGCTGCAAGACGCCAGTGTGCCAACACAGGTACAGTATATGTGTTTGGAATTTTACTAGAATATATTTATTTGGGGCACTAGGCTGGGGGCACACATACTCTGTAGCCATATATCAAATCATTCAGTAAAGTGCCAGTGCTAGTATGAAAGAAGCGATCAAATGACTGCAAATTAAAGGCCCTAAGGGGACTAAAAATAAAAAAGCTGAATAAAGTTCTTTAAAATATATCTTAAAAAGTCCCCAATGCCAGAATTATTATTTTACTCGTCACCTAGCAAAACAATTCAATTAAAAAAAAAAAAAAGTCACGTGTAAACAAAAACCGTATTAGTAAAAACTACAACTCTCCTCATAAAAAGTAATCTCCCACACAGCTGTCAATAGAAAAAATAAAATTAAGGTGTCAGAATATGATGGCACAAAGCTATTTTATTTAAAAGTAGTAAGAGAGAAACTACACACATTTAGCATGATTATAACTGTACAGATCCACAGTATAAGGTTAATTTGTGAGGAACTGAATTTTATGAGGTGTTTTTTTTATTGGTTCCATTAATTACCGTAGTTGCAACAAATTTCCAGCATCAGCCACCATCCAGTTAAAAACTTCTCTTTATTGTTATCTTAAAACATTTACATGTACGGTATAGGCACATGTCTGAAAATCCAGTTTATGCACTGAGCACCTAAATTATAAACAGAAAAATAAAACTATATAAAAAAAGAAAAGGAAAAAAAAAAAAAAGGAGATAAGTATAGAGAAACGAGAAAGTGGAAATTATAGAAATAAAGCATCAACACAGAATAGAATCAGATAGTGGAGAGGAATCTACAAAAAAAAAAAATGGCAAAAGAGGTGGGCGTAAACACTGGCCAGAGAAGCAAAGATCAGACAAGGAAAAAGAAAAATTACAAATAAAGGACTCCGCTATAAATCTGTCAGCTTATAAATTATCAGACCACAGATCTCTTTAATGAGCAAGGGACTTAAGTTTGCCCCTATGACTGACTGATGTTTTCCACATAATCAAGGACTTAAACTAGCTCGTAACCGAACAGTTAAAAGACACCTTAGCCCAATACCAAATTAACTAGATAACTGGGAGTGAATAAAGAGGTCATGCATAATACACATCATATTATCTGATATACTATCAGGCATCAATAATAACAGGCATCACTGTTTGGGGGCGACCTAAATGGGCATCAATGTGTGGAGGCACTTGAGGGGGCAGCACAACTTTCTGGGAGGGCATCTAGGGGGCATAACTGGGTGGGGACCAGAGCATAACTCTGAGAAGGGCCACTAAAGGGCGCATAATTTTCAGGGCCATCAGTCTGTGTGGGGCTACTTAAAGGGAACCTGTCATCTCCGAAACACCCCCTGAACTAGAGTAAGAGATGTATAGTGTAAGTGGTGCTGAATCCGAATATGTAAGTTTTATCTTCATACTCCCTTCCATTTTGACGCTGTGCTCCCACAAACCAGCAGTAAAATACATTGAGAGGACTCTTCTTTGAGTCCTCTCCATTATGTGAGTGAGCACTGGAGTCCAGTGAGTGCATTTTACTGCTGGTTTGTGGGAGCACAGCGTCGGAATGGAAGTGAGTATGAAGATAAAACTTACATATTTGGATTCAGCACCACTTATACTATACACCGGTTACTCTAGTTCAGGGGGTGTTTCGGAGATGACAGGTTCCCTTTAAGGGGGCATCATACAGTGTGGAGAGACAATTAAGGGGCATCACTTTGTGAGGGGAGCATTTAAGATTACATCATACTGTGTAAGGTGGGCACGTAGAGACCATCACTTTGTTCTGGGAACTTTTAAGAGGGCCTCGTTCTGTGTGATGGGCACCTAAGGGAGCACTCTGCTGTGAGGGGGCACTTAAGGGTATCTCAATCTGTGAGGCATTAAAGGGATATCATACTGTCTGAGGGGCACAAAGACATTATTATTGTTACAGGACACTGAAAGGACATTCTTACTATTTGGTTGGCAGAAAGGAGATTAGGTGGGTTTAGAGGAGAGGCTTATTGTAAAAAAAAAAAAAAAATTTAACAGTGCCGCATGCCACTGGTTTTGGCCCTCACTTTTTTTTTTTTTGCAGCTTGAACCTTCATCCTACAGCAGACCGGTATGTGGACCTTTACAAATTGTACTTGAGTATCTCCTGCTCTAGGTGACAATAAAATGGATATTAGACCTTTGGATTTGACAGAACAAAATAGCAATCTGGTGTTGCAGGGTTTACACTTTCAGGCAGTTGAAGATGACAGTCTCAAGACCCGTTCCCCTATCCCCAATCTGGACTTTTAGGCAAGGGCTACGAGGTGACACTTGCCGCATCCAGGATCGCTGATGCATAGAAATGCATGGGATTGTTGCAGCAGTCACATGAAATCCAACACTGCTGGATTTCTTGCGGCTGCCTCAGCGATCCCATTCATTTCTATGGGATCACTGCTACTCAGCGATCATTGACGCGAAAAGTGTTGCGTGACCAGTGTCGCTGTGTAGCCCTTGCCATATCCTGTGAGTTCATGGGTTCCAGTCCTGGATAAATTACAGGATCGTGTCATAATAAATGCCAATAAAGGGGGAAGGGCAGGCGGTAGAGTGTAGTGTTACTAAATCGGGGCCTAGATAAACATCTTAATTAAGATATATTAAATGACATTGATATATCGCAGATTACAATGTGACCCAAGTAATGCTTTCATACAAGCTTTGAGCAAATTACAGGTCTTTAGGGGTTTTGGACCAGAAAACAGCCGATTATCTTTTGGTTAAATATCCAGTAACCTTGATCTTTCATTTGCTCCGAAAGGTCCACAAGGGGGTCCCCCTTCCCATGAGACTCATTGTGGCAGAGGCTTTTGCGAGTGACTGGAATGATGGGTTGATCATTTTTTGCATCCCTTGATCTCAATAGTACGGGAAAACGCTTCGGTTTTGTCCCCATTCATTGTCAATGGGGATAAAACTGAACTGAAGGGAACCTAGTGCTCCAAAATGCATTCTGTTTCATTGCGTTCCCATGATGCACACAAAAGCGCTGCAAGAAGCATTTTTAAGTACGTCCTGGGATATGGAGCAAGACTGATCCATCATGACTCACAACGTAAGTCAATGGTGACGGATCAGTTTTCTCTGACACAAAAGAAAACGGATCAGTCCTCCATAGACTCAGAATGGTTTTAGAGACTGATCCGTCTTGGCTATTTTAGAGATAATACAACCGGATCCGTTCAGAATGGATGCAGTCGGTTGTATTATCATGATGGAAGCGTTTTTGCTGATCCATGACGGATCCAGCAAAGACGCAGATGTGAAAGTAGCCTTACTTGGACATAATTTTGTCTAGTAGAGGCACAAAAGTTTTAACCTGTGACTGTAGAAAAGAGGTGAGTGGGAACACTCTCCTACTGGCATCGTGTCACCCATGATATTTGATAACAGTAAATAAGGTGAATTAATCAGAATATGTAGGAACTGTTCAGATGTGTTTCTTTTTATTTTTTAGATGGACTGTGGGAATTTAAAGGGGTTGTCTATTTCACCCAGACAGCCCCTCTGACATGCTCTCCCTTGCACCGTGTGCTTCAGGGCTCTTGCGATGTACCAGGCTCTCCATGGGCATGCGGCACTAATGGGCGGGCTTTAACGCTACCCTAGCCGGGAGTGTGTGAATGTAAACAAAACAGCCCTTGTTCTGCACAATGTAGCACAGGGCAACGGAGAGCATTGAAGCATTCAAGCTCCGATGCTCATGTCAGATGGGCTGAGTGGGAGAAGGGGATATGTTGGAGTTCAGCGCTGAAACTAGACAACCCCTATTTATGAATACTAGTTCTTTTTCCACTGCAAGAATATAGGATTTAATTCATGGTGGCTCAGTGGTTAGCACTAGTGCCTTGCAGCGCTGGAGTCCTAGGTTTGAATCCGACCAAGGACAACATCTGCATGGAGTTTGGATGTTCTCCCCGTGTTTGTGTGGGTTTCCTCCGGGTACTTAAGTTTCCTCCCACACTCCAAAGACATACTGATAGGGAACTTAGATTGTGAGCCTTATTGGGGACAATGTGACGCCAATGTCTGTAAAGCGCTGTGGAATATATTTGCCGCTATATAAGTGCGGAAAATAAATAAAAAATATCTAAGTGTTTTAGTTTTTGAATGGCTTTTATCAGGGATGTATTGAGTTAATTAATGTATGCAAACACATGTACCGGACATACGAGATACATCACTGGGCAATTTAAATTCCTTGTTACAGCTAGGAACCATCCGGTTATGATTAAGGACACTTTCACATCTGCATTTTTGCGGGATCCGTCATGGATCAGCAAAAACGCTTCCGTCATGATAATACAACAGTCAGCATCCGATATGAATGGATCTGGTTGTATTATCTTTTAAATGGCCAAGAGATAAGTCAAGAGATAAGAGGCAAGTCAATGGGCAACAGATCAGTTTTCTTTTGTGTCAGAGAAGACGGATCCGTCTTGCTCCGCATCCCAGGAAGCACTCAGAAATGCTGCTTGCAGCGCTTTTGTGTGCGTCATGGGAACGCAATGAAACTGAACAGAATGCATTCTGGTGCACTCCATTCCTTTCAGCTCAGTTTTGTCCCCATTGACAATGAATGGGGACAAAACTGAAGTGTTTTCCCCCGCTATTGAGATGATATGATGGATCTCAATAGCAGAAAGGAAAGGGCAGATGTGAAAGTAGCCTAAGGCACTCCGCCAAGACAAGTAAACTGGATTTATTGCACTACTCAGACATGTAGCTATACATGTGAATGTTTTAAAAAGATGACGAAAAGAGAAGGTTTTTAAATGGATGGTGGCTGATGCTGGAAGTTTGCTGCAACTGACAATTAACTTACTCCAGGTATTCTGAGCATACCAAATCCGTTAGCAACTTTTATTAAGTATAACTCATCCTGAAAAAAAAAAAAAAATAGCCCACATACGACATTACAGAATAGCAAATGTAGGAAGAGAAAAATAGGTTTTGATCAGTTTTTAAGAATTGACCATATTAGATTTTCAAAATCTCTATAAAGCAGGGGTCTGGATTTTTTATGCCATCTGAGCATTTGTGCTGTTTTAGTGCATTGTTGAGTTTTTTTTTAGGTTGGATAAAAAGCTTTTTTGTCGTGGTGGTTTTTTTTTGTATTTTTTGTTATCACAGCATTTTTTTGTGCCAAATGTCTAATAAGATTGACTGTGTGTTGCATTTTAATGGCTTTTGTACCAACCTATCCTCCCCATACTGCTCTACAGGGGGCACATATTTTCCTACAGAGAAAAAAAACAAAAAAAAAAAACCCACAAAGACACCTCCCGATGAAGCTAAAACAAAAAAGTGTTGAGATGCCAGGTATCCATCCAGTGGTGAGTATTCAAGAAGGATCACACAACTGTGTGACAGCACCATTATCATCTGTTACCATTTATTTCATTTGAGATATACATGTCAAAACCTATAAGGGGATTTCCACCTGAAAGGCAAAATTAGCCGTATACAATATTCGTATATGAAAACTTACAGTAAACACCATAGCTTGTTAAATACTGACTGACATTTTTTCAGCCTTGTTGTTGAGGTATTTATTCCAAGTGTCAATATCCATGGCAAAAATATAGACCATGTCAGTGTGAACACATTCATTCTGATTTGGATAATACATTTTAAACAGGAGTTTTAGATTCATATAAAACTCTGCGACTTAGTATAGGTTTCAATCACGGATTGTACCTTACTGCTTGAATTTGCATGGGTTGGGAGCGCTGCATTTTCTGTCTTGGTGGCATGGACGGAAGGTTGTTGGTTCCTGAGTTTGAAAGGGGACTCCGACCATTTTTTAGAAGTGGCACAGACTCAGTCACTCTGCTGCATGTAGAGTATAAACTGTCCAACGAAGAATTCATATCATTAACCAGAGATTCTAGGTCAACATCATCATCTGGGAATGGAAAGGGAAAAAAAGCTAACCCATTGAATGCACTCCTTTAAACATAGTACTAAAAACACATCACTTAACAGTTCTCCCTGTCAAATTTTTACGTAATCTCACCAATAAATCCCACCTAGCTAAAACTAGATACATCTTCCAGATAATCAGTCATAATAATTTGGTAACAGTTTTTAAAAACAGTCTTCTGTTGTCACAAACCACTTATTACCCCTTAAAGGGAGTGTGCCATCAGAAAATGACCTACTGATTAAATCACATTTTTTTATGTTGAACACATTTTTAAAGTCTTGATATTTTCAATTTTCTATTTAAATATCTACATTTAAACAAAAACCATAAAATCCGGCAGATTTCACACTAGGCACCAAGCCTAATAACAGGTGCCATTTTTTGGTCTGTACAGATCACTTTATAGCCAAGATTAGAATGACAGAAAAGGAGGTAAGTGGAGCGATATCAACCCTGTGTATAGATAAGACAGGATCCACCATTCACAATAGGCGATTGTCAAAAGGGGGGTGTGGAATGTCACATATTGGTGAAAGCGAAGAGACCGTACCAGGTGGTCCCAACGTAGTAGTGACGTCAGGCAGGGCTCCGAGGTTCGGTTAATCACAAGGACAATTTTGCAAATCTCATGTGTCAATATCCTTCATAGTTTAAAAAAAAATACCAAATATTGTCTAGGTGTTGTTACATACGACGGTAGATAAAATAAATGAAGGATGATGGCAGCAATCCTCGGTTCTTTTCCAGAGATGAAGCTTTATTCCAGTTATCAGACCCAGATACAGTGGGGGGAAAAAAGTATTTAGTCAGCCACCAATTGTGCCAGTTCTCCCACTTAAAAAGATGACAGAGGCCTGTAATTGACATCATAGGTAGACCTCAACTCAAAATGAGAAAACAAATACAGAAAAATCACATTGTCAGATTTTTAAAGAATTTATTTGCAAATTATGGTGGAAAATAAGTATTTGGTCAATAACAAAAGTTCATCTCAATACTTTTTTTTATATATCCTTTGTTGGCAATGACAGGTCAAATGTTTCTGTAAGTCTTCACAAAGATGGCACACACTGTTGCTGGTATATTGGCCCATTCCTCCATGCAGATCTCCTCTAGAGCAGTGATATTTTGGGGCTGTCGCTGGGCAACACGGACTTTCAATTCCCTCCAAAGGTTGAGGTCTGGAGATTGGCTAGGCCACTCCAGGACCTTGAAATGCTTCTTACGAAGCCACTCCTTCGTTGCCCTGGCGGTGTGCTTGGGATCATTGTCATGCTGAAAGACCCAGCCACGTTTCATCTTCAATGCCCTTGCTGATGGAAGCAGGTTTGCACTCAAAATCTCACAATACATGGCCCTATTCATTCTTTCATGTACACTGAGTTGTGTGCTACTGACGGTAGCCTTTATTACGTTGGTCCCAACTTTCTGCAGGTCATTCACTAGGTCCCCCCGTGTGGTTCTGGGATTTTTGCTCACAGTTCTTGTGATCATTTTGACCCCACAGGGTGAGATCTTGCGTGGAGCCCCTGATCGAGGGAGATTATCAGTGGTCTTGTATGTCTTCCATTTTCTAATTATTGCTCCCACAGTTGATTTCTTCACACCAAGCTGCTTGCCTATCGCCTATTGCAGATTCAGCCTGGTGCAGGTCTACAATTTGGTTTCTGGTGTCCTTCGACAGCTCTTTGGTCTTCACCATAGTGGAGTTTGGAGTGTGACTGTTTGAGGTTGTGGACAGGTGTCTTTTATACTGATAAGTTCAAACAGGTTCCATTACTACAGGTAATGAGTGGAGGACAGAGGAGCCTCTTAAAGAAGTTACAGGACTGTGAGAGCCAGAAATCTTGCTTGTTTGTAGGTGACCAAATTCCTATTTTCCACCATAATTTGCAAATAAATTTAAAAATCAGACAATGTGATTTTCTAGATTTGTTTTCTCATTTTGTCTCTCATAGTTGAGGTGTATCTATGATGTCAATTACAGGCCTCATCTTTTTAAGTGGGAGAACTTGCATCATTGGTGGCTGACTAAATACTTTTTTCCCCACTATACAGCAAGGTTATAGCTCTTAAGATGAATGAGCCTATTTATACCCAGAATGATGTCACCTCAGTTCATTCACAAGTTCATGCCTCTCAGTCCATTTCATTCTCTCTTCTGTCCATCCTTCAGTCTTCCTTGTTATACCATTTTTACCCACAACTAACATGTGGAGGACATCTAATTGGCTACTACAGAATTCAAACACTAATCATAAGACTATTGGTCATTTTAAACTGATATTCTGATTGGTTGATTGTCTAATCCTGTTTTAGTGGTGGCAGTTGTATAACTTAAAACGTGGAGGGAAAATTCTTGTCCGGCCACTTCTGTTTACATTCTAGGTGACATAATAATAGTCACATTTTCCATAAACTGAAACTGCTCTGGACAGAGACCGTTATCCACTGTTCTCCCAGCCAAAGAGACTCCGCTGACCTAGAAAACCCTGAAGTCTACATTTTTGCATTTGATTGAAACAAAAGGATCTTTATCCTTCCAATCTACCTTCTAGATATCACCTAGCAGCTGTAAATAGCTTCTGACTATAACTATGATTATTGGCTGATTAAATGTCCTCCAATGTTCGATCCATGTGGCATGTGTGAATATCGTATATAATACGTATATATATTAAAATATGCAATATACCAATAGGTGTGCTATAGGACTCAAACACCAGCATAAAAGTGCACCATGTCCATTTTGTGGACAAGTATAGGCATTTGTGCAGGGTGTGCGGTACAGGAAAATGTGGGATGCACACGGCCAGTGGTCGTGTTTTACGGATTTGCAGTTCGCAGACCATCAAATGGATACACTTGTGTGCATGAGGCCTAATAAAAATAAATTAACGTATAATTATTAACAAGTAGGCGTCCAATAATTACAAATGTATAATTTTTCAATCTGGTGCCCTTATTTTAGCACACTTGTCTGTGCACATGTATTTTGGGTACGTGATTGGCTTATATTGTTTTTGCGCCAATACGACGTACTGAGGGCGTTTCTACTTACCCCGTTATTTTACAATTATCCAGAATAAATTTTTTTTTTTTTGTTTTAGCGCCCATATTGTCACTGTGACTAATCAAAATAAAACCAAACATGAAATGTAGGCAACGGACAGGTTAAAACATCCACTAGTAGGATAAAGTAGGCCACTTGGCTGCTTCAAACGAATGTAATACATGTACAGATGCTAGCTGTTATTGCTTCAGAGGGTATTATGTAGATTTTGGCAGAAGGCATGAAATGAAGGCCAACTTACTTTAATTGCAGAGGTGAGAAAAAAATTGTGACAAAATTCTATTCTTTCCAGCCACGAACTATGACTTGAAATAGAGAGAGAAAAAACAAAAAAAACAAAACATGTCCTCCTGGGCAAGCATTTTGGGCAGACTTTGCACCTATACAGTATGCCCACAAAAGAAGCAAACAACAAATCTATTAAGTATAGAATACTGTGAATCTCATTGCAACCACCTCATGTGGTTTCAGAAACACTTATAAAACATTGGTTTAACTGCACTCTTTCAGCTCAGATAAAACTCAAGCTAATAAATGAATGTCTGTTGAGTAAATACTTGGGATCCCATGATACCCTATTCAGCTACTTCATTCAACTGTAAGGGACTGCTAAAGATGCAAGCCAAGCGCTGCGCCATAAAAAAAAAAAAAAAAAAAAAAAAAAAAAAAAAGACAGGACTCCTGTCACATGATCATCAGAAGCTCCAGTGGTCAGATCCCTGCCAATCAGACTTATTCTCTGTAAATGGGATAAAGGTTTTTGTGGATCATCCCCTTTAAAGCTGGAATTGAGATTTTAATCTCAGATTTAAAACCGTCCTTCATGTTTCTGATCAATTCTGTAATGACCACCAATACGTCTTTTTACGTCACTAAGCGACCTTAGGCTGGCATGCTGCCTCTTCACAGTGGTCCAGTCTAAGCACTGCATGGGTTTCCGATGCATCTCAGAGCGAGGAATGGGCTGACATGAGAGCTGCATTTCTGCTCTAACGGCCTGGAACAGCAGACACACCTAGCTGGGCCATTTAACCCCTTACATGCTGTAGGCAGTAGTGTCCATGCCATGTAAGCAGTTA
Source organism: Rhinella marina (assembly GCA_900303285.1). Lineage (NCBI taxonomy): Eukaryota > Metazoa > Chordata > Amphibia > Anura > Bufonidae > Rhinella > Rhinella marina. Next base: position 86,306 of record ONZH01018924.1, on the reverse strand, counting down.
CAGAAGAAGCTGGCTCCCTCTGTCTCCCATCAGCAAAATGTACTGCACTACATGAAGTGATCAAAAGATTACTTATTACAGTCCCCTTGTTGAGCTATTAAACAGTTCAAAGTAAAAAAAATAAAAAATAAAAAATAAAAAAAATAAAAAAGAAGAAAGGAATAGACCTTTTCCATTGAAAAACTTTTTTCAATGGAAGAAATTGAAAAAATAAAAATTCCATATATTTGGGATTGCCGTGTCCGTATAGACCTGCACAACACCCATGTAATTTATCACATATGGTGAACACCATAAAAAAAAAAAAAAAAAAAAGTCAGAATTGCTGCCTTTTGCTTATTCACCCCTAAAATACCGAATTACACACCCAAGAGGATACAGATGAAAACTAGGTTGTCCAGCAAAAATCAAGCCCTCACACTTCTGTAGAGAGGAAAAAAAAAAAAAAAAAAAAAAAAAAAAAAAGAGTTATGGCTCTTGGGCTGCTGTAACTCAAATACCGTATACCGAAGCGCTCACTAGTATACATTATGTGCCAGGAGAGGGGAAAGAATCACCCTCCTGCGTCACGGCTCCGCTTCTGGTCCAGCACTTCCTTGTCTTCTCCTGCCGGTGCTGCACTGTCCTGACCCCGTACAGCATCAGGACGTAGTGTGCACACTATGACCTGACTCTGCACGCAGTCAGGTGACCGTGCAGTGCCGGAAGGAGAAGACAGAGGAGTGCCGGACCAGGAGCAGAGCCGCGGAGAGGTAAGGCTACTTTCACACCTGCGTCAACAGGATCCGTTTGTGAGATCCGTCCCAGGGTCTCACAAATGGTCCTGAACGGAACCGTTTGCCCCTAATGCATTCTGAATAGATAAGGATCCGTAACCTTTATTAGTCAGATAGTTATAAATAAATATATAAATTGGTACATATATATCACGTCAGTAGCGGTGTGGGTAGACAGCAGGGAGAGCGGGGGTTTCAGATGTTCGTGTATAATGCCCTAGGTGGATTTCTCCCTAATGCTCACCCTATTATCCGTCACCCTGCCTACAGACGGAATAGCCGCCCCGATAGGGGCGATCCCGTACCTGGAACCTCCTATTGGCCCTCACCTGGCCCTGATCCAGGCACCACCACCAATGTCAGAAAGACACCCACCAGTGAAACAGATAAATCACATAAAAACAACAAAATTGCTTCACAACAATAAGGTCTTAAAGGTCCAACAAACATCAGTCCCAACGCGTTTCGCCGTTATGGCTCATCAGGGGACCATCCAGATCACATAAAATGTTGTGACCTAAACAGACTTCATCAAAGTCAAGGACAATATAAATACATACATCAGATGCTTAAAGGTGAGTTGCCAACCTCATTTCACTATCCTGTGTAATTCAGGACTCATCATTAATATTCAACATGGCAGTTATTCAATACATTCTCCCCTTCTTTCTCAATATGTCACATAGATACAGGGGTCTATAGTTAACGAGCCATGTTAATATACATGCCAATGCATGATTGACGATGTCCCATAAGGTATAGTATTCAATTAAACAGTGGCTGGGTTCACCAAAGTTTAATGGTGCCCAGCTATACTTGCGTGCACCCATCCGTGTAACAACATCGCGGGGTAAGATGTCCAATAGCCACGTGTGGACTAGCGTCTCTGCGGTAGGAGGAGGCAGATAACACACTAACCTCCTACCTTTTTATAGGCCGCTCAGGACGTCGATTGGTCCTGATGAACCAACCAGTGCGTGCCCTACTCCTTGAGAATCTCCCCGTAATCACACTTCCACCGCGTCACAGGGAGGAGGGATCGCACATGGCGCCCAAATCTCACATTATCATTACTGCGGTCACGTGATCAAGTCACGCGACCGCAGTTGCTAGGCGCCGACCGCAGTAGATGGCGCAATCGCGTCATCAAACGGGGAGGAGTCGCCCGTCCAAACCATGATTTATTTTGCGGTCCCGTATTCTTCTAACGTGACCTATGTTACTCGGCCTATAGACAAACTAGGTGCACATTATCTATCGCTTTATTACCACTATAAATTCACATGCATCATTGATAGTCACATGAAATTAATATTAAAGCACATCGCCAATCTGCCATCGATAACATGAAACTACAAAAGATGACATTGGTAGTATTAGTATATTCAGTACCAGAAGAGGGGTATCTGTTAGGGGTGGCTCTTCCCCATTCATATAATCAGTAGATAATCAGATGAAACGAATTCTGTAAAACTAAAGATAGACCCAACAATCAAATTTACGTTAGAACTTAAAGCCTTATTACAGGAAGCATTTGATAACAGGATTATAGATAACAAAGAATATAACTATCTTTTGCCATCTCACCCTAGAATCGCGACCTTCTATGCATTACCGAAGGTACACAAGGGGCTTGACCCCTTGAAGGGTCGCCCGATAGGCTATCTATTCCCGATACTTTCACAAAAAGCAGGCACCTATTTAGACACGGTATTAAGACCGTTTGTATTATCATTACCCTCATATTTACGGGATACTACCGACCTTTTAAAAAGGGCACCTATTTAGAAGGTATTACAATAGAGCCTGACACTTACTTTGCATCAATTGATGTTGAAGCGCTCTACCTCCATTCCACACAACAAGGGCCTAGCGGCTACGAAATATTTTTTGGACTCTAGGGGTACCGATTTATATGAACATAACTATTTTGTCATCCAATTATTACATTTTGTTCTTTACACACAATTACTTCGTCTTTGGCTCCCAGTTCTTCCACCAGCTCAGGGGCACTGCGATGGGCAGCCTGTGTGCGCCCACGTATGCCAACTTGCTCCTGGGCTGGTGGGAGGACACTATTGTATTCTCTGAAACGAATTCAAGATGGACAGACTCGATTATTCTTTGGGTTCGGTTCATAGATGACATTTTTCTTCTATGGACCGATACCATCCCCAAGTTTGTGGAGTTTATGACCAATCTTAACCAAAATCATATAGGGCTACACTTTACCCATGAAATTGGGGCTGAGAGTATGGCATTTCTCGATGTAATGGTTAAACGTGGTGCAAATAACAACATTGAAACTACATTATTTAGAAAAAAAGACGGCTACAAACAGCCTGCTACGTTGGGATAGCTTCCATCCACAACCCCTAAAGAGAGGTATCCCAAAGGGACAGTTTTTGAGGGTGAGAAGAAATTGCTCAAATAATGATGAATTCGAAAGAGAAGCAGGGAAACTATTTGGGAGATTTAGGAACAGAGGGTACCCGGTGAGGCAACTTCAGGAAGCCTGGGATTTAGCGAGATCTAGAGAACGTACCTCATTATTCCAACCACGTCAGCCACAATCGGAGGATATTATCCGAATCATAGGTACTTATGATACGGGAGCTAATAAAGTCAGAAGTTCTAGAAAAACATTGGTTTCTATTAAGATCTGACCCAGACCTTAAAAAGGTCATTCCTGAATATCCGGCGATCACATTTAGAAGAGGCCGAAGTATAAAAGACAGCTTGGTAAAAAGTCATTTTGAAACCTTTCCAAAAAAGACATGGCTAGAAACAAGGAGTACAGGCACTTTTAAATGTGGTCGCTGTAAAGCATGTAGATTTATAGAGACAGGACAGTCCTTTTTGGACAGTTCAGGGATGAATAGTTATATTTGTCGAGACTTTGCTAACTGTGATACACAGGGGGTCATCTATATGGCTATGTGCCCCTGTGGCCTCAAATATGTGGGAAAGACATCTCGACCGTTTAAAAAACGGATCTTAGAACATATTGGGGACATTAGGAATAGTCGAGACAAACCTGTCTCGAGACATATGAGAGCTCAACATAGCGATCAAATGGGTGACGTTAAAATTAAATTTAAAGTGATTGAAGTTTTGAAACCCTCAATTAGGGGGGGAAACATGGACAAATTATTAAGACAAAAAGAGTCCAGATGGATCTTTACCTTAAAAACTCTAATACCAAATGGTCTCAATGAGACAATTGAATTTGCTTGTTTTATTTAAGATATTTCCCTCTATATAGCCAGTGTCTATACATTAATGGTTTGATGTATTTTATATACTAGCCACATCTAAATATTGGGGTATTGCCATCTGATTATCTACTGATTATATGAATGGGGAAGAGCCACCCCTAACAGATACCCCTCTTCTGGTACTGAATATACTAATACTACCAATGTCATCTTTTGTAGTTTCATGTTATCGATGGCAGATTGGCGATGTGCTTTAATATTAATTTCATGTGACTATCAATGATGCATGTGAATTTATAGTGGTAATAAAGCGATAGATAATGTGCACCTAGTTTGTCTATAGGCCGAGTAACATAGGTCACGTTACGGGACCGCAAAATAAATCATGGTTTGGACGGGCGACTCCTCCCCGTTTGATGACGCGATTGCGCCATCTACGGGGAGGAGATAGTGCGCTCGGTTGTTGTTTGTGGATCGGCGCCTAGCAACTGCGGTCGCGTGACTTGATCACGTGACCGCAGTAATGATAATGTGAGATTTGGGCGCCATGTGCGATCCCTCCTCCCTGTGACGCGGCGGAAGTGTGATCACAGGGAGATTCTCAAGGAGTAGGGCACGCACTGGTTGGTTCATCAGGACCAATCGACGTCCTGAGCGGCCTATAAAAAGGTAGGAGGTTAGTGTGTTATCTGCCTCCTCCTACCGCAGAGACGCTAGTCCACACGTGGCTATTGGACATCTTACCCCGCGATGTTGTTACACGGATGGGTGCACGCAAGTATAGCTGGGCACCATTAAACTTTGGTGAACCCAGCCACTGTTTAATTGAATACTATACCTTATGGGACATCGTCAATCATGCATTGGCATGTATATTAACATGGCTCGTTAACTATAGACCCCTGTATCTATGTGACATATTGAGAAAGAAGGGGAGAATGTATTGAATAACTGCCATGTTGAATATTAATGATGAGTCCTGAATTACACAGGATAGTGAAATGAGGTTGGCAACTCACCTTTAAGCATCTGATGTATGTATTTATATTGTCCTTGACTTTGATGAAGTCTGTTTAGGTCACAACATTTTATGTGATCTGGATGGTCCCCTGATGAGCCATAACGGCGAAACGCGTTGGGACTGATGTTTGTTGGACCTTTAAGACCTTATTGTTGTGAAGCAATTTTGTTGTTTTTATGTGATTTATCTGTTTCACTGGTGGGTGTCTTTCTGACATTGGTGGTGGTGCCTGGATCAGGGCCAGGTGAGGGCCAATAGGAGGTTCCAGGTACGGGATCGCCCCTATCGGGGCGGCTATTCCGTCTGTAGGCAGGGTGACGGATAATAGGGTGAGCATTAGGGAGAAATCCACCTAGGGCATTATACACGAACATCTGAAACCCCCGCTCTCCCTGCTGTCTACCCACACCGCTACTGACGTGATAGGTTATCCCACAGTTGTGTATTTACGTTCTAATTTTTTGAGTATATATGTACCAATTTATATATTTATTTATAACTATCTGACTAATAAAGGTTACGTTTTAGGAAGTACTTTCTGTGATACTCCTTGAGTTTTGGATACTTCCTCAACTATCAAATATAGCTGGGGTAGATATACCAGTACTGTGATTTCTAGATAAGGATCCGTTCAGAATGCATCAGTTTGCCTCCGTTCTGCCTGCATGCAGCGTTTTGGTGTCCACTTGACCGAGCGGAATGGAGGTGGATCCGTCTCCACTCCAATGCAAGTCAATGGGAGCAGATCCGTTTGCTAATGCACAATAGCAAACTGATCCGTTCCCTATGTAACTTTCAGTGGAGATCAGAACGGATCCGTTTTGCCTATGTAAAAGATAGGCAATGCGGATCCGTTCTGAACGGATGCAAAAGAATGCATTTGCGTACGGATCCGTTCGCAAGCGCATTGTGTGGATCCGTCCAAACGCAAGTGTGAAAGTAGCCTATGAGAGGTTTTTTATTTTATTCTTACGGGGCTGATCTGAGGTCTAATGGGGGTCTGATATGAGGAACTGATATGAGGTCTGATTTTCCTACTCTAAAATCTGGGGTGCGTCTTATCGGTGAAGTGAAAGTGAAATAAAGTGAAAAATACAGTATATATATATATATTTTTTTTTTTAAAAGGTTTTATTGTGCAAAATTAGTAACACGTAAAAAAAATAAATTGTATCGATGTAATCACACTGACCCAGACAAAGTTGAAAGAAGAAAATGCATGCAGCTAAATTGAAGTAGTAAAAACTCTGGCAGTATTGCCGTTTTTCCCATTCCGCCTCCCAGAAACAGTTAAAGGCTATGTACACCTTTAGGGGGCAAGACTCCATATTTTTAATAAAGACCAACTGAAAAATACATAGTAACAGTTTATAAGGCCGAAAAAAAGACATCTGTCCATCCAGTTCGACCTGTTTTCCTACAAGTTGATCCAGAGGAAGGCAAAAAAAAAAAACCCTGTGAGGTAGAAGCCAATTTTCCTCACTTTAGGGAGAAAAATTCCTTCCCGACTCCAATCAGGCAATCAAAATAACTCCCTGGATCAACGACCCCTCTCTAGTAACTATAACCTGTAATATTATTACCCTCCAGAAATACATCCATTATTTTTTAATGTTTTGAAAAAAAAAAAAATTATATATATATATATATATATATATATATATATATATATATATATATATATATATATATATATATATATATACACACGCATATACATATACACACACATATACACCCCCCCAAAAAGGTGTACATACCCTTTTTTTTAATTGATTCTTTTGGGGCTTATTAAAGGTTATGTCCACATGTAAACCTGCAAAAATCACTTAAAATCATGCGGATTTAAAATCCACACAGCAATTCAAGTTTATTCAAAGCATGAGAATGATATCACAAACCGTATACACATTGCTGGTACCTAAAAAAAAAAAAAAAAAAAAAAAAAAAAACACTATACATTTGTTGCCAGCGATTTGCATACGGCAAATCTGCAGCATTTATGTCACATTTAGATGTACAGTAATATTTCTTGCACAGCTCGTGAGCCAAGCATGTATTCTCAACTGGGAGAGAGGCAAGTCACTGCCATACATTTCCGGTGGTAGCTTATTCCCTCTGAATACACAAGGCACGGATGTTCAAATACATTATGCCCGATTCTTATTTTGTTCCCCCAACATCTGTCAAAATACTATTGAGATGCCCCAATACACAGTAGAATGTCGGCCTTCAGCTGTCTTTTTACGGATGTGTACAGGAACCTTGCACACCCCACATTCTTTGTTCAACTTGTGTGCAGCACTTTTATTTCTCATTTTATCAAACTACCCCAGTATGAGAGAGTGCGAGAGCGATAAATTTAACACAACTGCTTCCCATTCACACCTGAGACCTTGTAACACTAACAAGTCACATGACACTGGGGAGGGAAAATGGCTAATTGGGCACAATTTGGTCATTTTCACTTAGGGGGGTACTCACTTTTGTTGCCAGCGGTTTAGACATTAATGGCTATGTGTTGAGTTATTTTGAGGACACACCAAATTTACACTGTTATACAAGCCGTACACTGACTACTATACATTGTATCAAAGTGTCATGTTCAGTGTTGTCCCATGAAAAGATAATATATTTACAAAAATAAAAGAGGGGTATACTTTTGTAAGATACTGTAAGTTCAGTGCCACAGGTTTACTGACAAACTAATGTTGGCTTTACATGGCCCGACTGTTGGTCAGATTATCTTATGAACACAATCTAAAGGTGCATACGATAAATCTGTCATTCCTGTAGGCAAGTAAAACATTATTTCTGGGCAGTAGATCATGCTGTCTAAACAGCACTCTGCTGCCCAGAAACAATGCAGGTGTATTGAGGATAAGCGACTTCCAGTGGCATAGTTATAGCGGTCTTAGAAGTCGCAATTGCCAGTGGCGCACCACCAATTACTGCATCTTTCGCTTTATCAGACGCAGTGCAACTTATAACACAAATATTAGTGAGCACTTCCATTATGGAAGTGCTTGCTAGTATTCTGGAGGGGAGGGGAGTGAAGCACTGTACTCACCCCTACTCCCTGGTCTTCTCCAGTCTGCGCTGCACTGCCCTGACTGCATACAGCGTCAGGAAGTAGTGATGTTGCACACAGTCAAGTCACAGTGCAACAAATAGAGGGTATTTTGGTACTGGAAAAAATAGGGGGTATTTTGGGTACACATTGTAAGGAGAATTATTACTAGTGGTGGTCTATGGAAAGCAATGTTAACATTAAGTGCACTATGGCAGATAATTATTACTATTGGTAGGACCTTTGGGAGCATTATTTCTGGGGGGGGGGCACCCTGGCACAGTATCAGCTTAGCACAATTATTTGGGGGGGGGGGGGGGGGGGCATTATGTTTACACCATTAATGTCAGAGACAATGTTTCCTGTGTGCAGGTATTTTTTAGGGTCACTATGTGCCAGTAATTATTAAAGGGGGCTCTTTTTGCGCAATACTTGTATTTTCAGCTGTTTCTGCTTCAAAATTTGGAATTAGAGGGAGGGGGTTCAGTTTCAATTTTTGCCTCAGGCAGCAGAAAGTTAGATGCACCCCTGCCCCATGACACAAATCACTGAGGTAAGGGTGTCCCAACCTGAACTCTTACACCACTTTACTCCTGGTCCTGTCAAAATAGAGAGTGTTGAGTCACTTAAAGGGAACCTGTCATCTCCGAAGCACCCCCTGAACTAGAGTAAGCGTTGTATAGTGTAAGTGATGCTGAATCCAATATAGTTTTATCTTCATACTCCCTTCCATTCTGACACTCTTCTTTGAGTCCTCTCCATTATGTGAGTGAGCACCGGAGTCCCCTCAGTGCATTTTACTGCTGGTTTGTGGGAGAACAGCGTCAGAATGGGAGTATGAAGATAAAAATTACATATTCGGATTCAGCATCACTTAAACTATACACCGCTTACTCTAGTTCAGGGGGGGGGGGGGGGGGTTGGAGATGACAGGTTCCCTTTAAACTAAAATATCTTCGAGAAAACTGGATTGTCCTAGCATATAGAGAACAGATAGCACAGGATGTTTCTGCAGATCACAATGGATCTCCTAATCTCACCCCAAATTGCTTTATTCTCATCCATACATGTCAGTGCTTCTCTATAATGCCCTCTGTGATCCTGGGGCTGCTCAAGTAACAATGTTAGAAAACATATTTACCTCTATTTTCTGACTGCAGTGGATGAAAGCTAGTCCCCACGCTTCAGCTAGAGAGTTGCAAACTAAAGATATAGCATACAGATTAGAAAACTACTCGAAATTACAGAATCAAGTGAAATAATGGCGAGAAAGTGTTACTCCTCATGTACATACTGTACTACTGATTAATGCAAAGTTTGTTGAAGGGTTGCTTATGCTTTAAAATATACATTTTGAACAAAGAAGATTTAAATCTAAGACAAGGGGGATGTCTAGCATTCTGGTTTCTTGACAGAACACGCAAAGTGACATCACCTCACTTTGTGCAAGACATTGAAAAGAAGATCTCAGTTATCTTGAAGGTCACCTCTGTAACAATTAACATTTTGTTCAACTGTAGATCGCCTGTGAATTTACTGAAAGAAATGAGCTGGCACCAAACCAAGTGTGAAAAGTAAGACAGCATGGGGAAACCTCTTATTTATGCAGTCTTTTAAAACCTCCAAATTAGTAATGGTTACCATGAAACCACAATCACTTCATCAGTAGTGGTCTACACATCCTCTCTTCAGTAAAAGGTACGTTTAAACAATGTTGTCATTTACCTTACTTAACAACGGGGCCTGTGTCTACCTGGCATGCATAAACATAGCACAAGAGTGCTGTACATACAGCAACTTTGCCTAGTCTGTTTTTGCACATTCTACTGCCAGAGACGCTAATCTACTCTAACAATTACAGTTTTTCATCCTGCTTATTTAATCAATAAATTGCATTGCCCCTTTCTAGAAGTGGAGTTGTTCCTGTACAAAATGGTTTACAAGCCTTAACCCCCTGCCAATTGCCAGTTGATTATATACGTCCAGGCGGTCAGCAACTCTTTCTACACGGATGTTTTAAAACGTCCCTGCAGAGAGTACAGCTGAAGGAATAGGGAGCCATCGTCAGGGCTTCCCATAAAGATGGTAGGGATAGTTTACCATCCCTGCCTCCCTCCTTTGTCTATATACAGTGTTGAACGAGGGCAGAGATTAGGAAGAGGCATTGCTGCAGTCCCTGCAGCCATGTGATCGATGAGGGCTGGGGTCTGCATGATCTGCCAGGTCTTAGCTGATCCAGACCAGCTCTAAGCGGTGGTACAGCGATGTATTCCCCCTGTAACTGCAGCCAATTTGTCAGAAAAATAAATTTAAAAATAAAAATGGCCACAGCACAGCTTTTAGCCCTGTCCCCATAGCCACGATAAACCATATATTTCATATATCGAAATTAACTTATGAACAAAAATATTTTAGTTATACATTGTTCTATTAAAACAAGAGTAAAAAAAAAAAAAAAAAAAAAAAAGCTTCCCCTTTTCTTACTTTTTTATACACAAAAAAAACAAAGAAATGTCAAAAATACAAGCTCGATGTAAATAATATCAATTAATATTAATATAATTAATATAAGGATAGATATAGCTATTAATATTGATAATGGTATCAATAGCCATATCTGGAGTTGCTGGATAAAAAGGGCGGAATATTACCAATTATGAGATGACAACGGTCAATATTCCCCTTTTACCACAGCTACAGTATGTTGCCTTGGTATCACCAGGAATAACACAACTCTTTCAGATATTACATAAGACACCTTTACTTCCCTACAATGTACTACAACATATACAAATGCTTTCAATATCGTTTTCATATTTCAGGTATTCAGAGCTTTTGGGTTACACGGCTTTTTCACTTTTTTTGGGTGGAATCAAAAAATACCAGCTTGGCCATTGATTTTTGTTTCTATTACAGTGTTCACTGTGTATGATAAATATTTTTTATATTTTAATAGTCAACCACGGCACCTGACAGGTTAGAAAACCAGGATTGGAATTCTCAGATCCCAGTCATTGCCGGTAGGCGTCAGCTGTATTAAACAACCAGCACTTGCCACGTATGGAGAATGCTCAGCACGTGAACCCACTCTGTATGCCTGTTACATGCAAAGGATGCAACCAACGTAAGTGACAATTAGTTAAATACTCTGACTGATGTGGTGGTGAGCTAATAGGGGTACTGTATGCTCCAAAATCATTAAAGGGATTGTCCAAGATAGGTCATCAAAATCAGATCAATGGGTATCCCACTCCCAGCACCTCCGCCAATAAGCTGTGAGCGCTGCAGCCTCTTCCTAGTCCAGCAACATCACGTTTATCATCACGTCCCATTAAAGTGAACTGATCTGCAGTACCAAGCACAGTTACTACTAAGGATAAGCGAATCGACTTCGGATGAAACATCCGAAGTGGATTCGCATAAAATTTTGTTCTAATACTGTACACAGTGGGAGCTCTGTACAGTATTAGAATATATTGGCTGCAATGAGCCGAAGTTATTACTTCGCGAAGCCTCGCAAGACTTCTCATAACTTCATAAATTCATTTTTACTGTAAAAAACATTTCCCGAACTCAGGTTCAGTTCCAAGGTACCACTCGCTCCATACAGTATAAGAACAAAGTTTTATCGGAATCGACTTCGGATGTTTCATCCAAAGTCGATTTGCTCATCTCTAGTTACTACACAATGTATGACACTGTGCTTTGTATGCTGTGAGGAGGTGGCAGCGCGCAGAGCCTTGTGACCTCTTTAGGCTACTTTAAACACAAGCATTTTTTGCTGGATCCGGCAGGGTTCAGCAAAAACGCTTCCGTTACTGAAAATACAACCATCTGCATCCATTATAAATGGATCCGGTTGTATTATCTTTAACAGTCATGACGGATCCATCATGAACTCCATTGAAAGTCTATTGTGTCAGAAAACTGATCCGTTGTCAATGGGGCAAAACTGAATGCTCCAAAATGCATCCCAATATAGACGGAAAGAAAACCACAGCTTGTTGCGGTTTGATCTCCGGTATGGGAACGCAACCAAACAGAATGGAATGCATTTTGGAGAGTTCCGTTCAGTTTTATCGCCATTGACAATGAATGGAAACAAAACGTTAGTGTGAAAGTAGCCTTGGGCTACAAGCACATGACATTGAAAAATGGACATGTGATGTTCATTTTTTTAACGGCCATCACACGTCTGTTTTAAGACCAATGGTTGTCTATGGGGTTATTCACACAGCATTTTTTGACTGTCAGTAAAAAACAGACAAAAAAAAAAAAAAAAAAAATATAGAACATGTTCTATCTTGTCCGTTTTTTCACTGACAGACTGCCCCCATACAATTGAATGGGTCCATTTTTAACATCAGTTTCTCAGAAAGGCATCAGTGAGATAAATGTCCGTTAAAAATGTCCGTTTTTAACAGACTTTTTTCCACTGTCGTGTGCATGTACCATTAAACTGCTGACTGACAGGAGTAATGCAAGTTTGACTTCTGTCAGCAGATAATGATCATCTAATCTGAGAACAGGCTATAAGCCTCTTTACACAGTTACAGTAATTGGTACAGTGGTGTTTGCAAGTCAGAATTGGTGGAGTCCAAACCATTTCCAGACTGACGAGCATTACCAACTTTTCTTTTTCTGAGGTCCTAAGAAATCTCTTGTTCCATGAAACACTCACATGTTAAGAAGATTCCTGCCCTTTAAATAAAATAGGCGACCCACTCACACCTGTCATCCGTTTGATTGAAAAACACCTAACTAATTTAACCCTTTTCCCTGGAAGGTATTTTTTGCATTGTCACATTCAAAGATCTGTAATTTTATTTCCAGGACGTCCTCCATGACAGCACCACATGGAGGATGTCCCCCCCCCCCCCCGCCCACTATTGGGACAGGAACACAGAGATTAAAAGCTCCCCCTCCACCAACACCCACCAGTGTTTTCCTGTCCCAATAATGGACGAGTGCAGAGAGCATCTCTGTCTGGACCGTGCTGGCGGGGGTTGGATCGGGGGGCTAAGTTCCTCTCCTTCCACCCCATATCGCGCCAGGCTAAAACCCTCTACCTGGGGGTCCCTTAGCTTCCCCCGGTGTCGCTCCCTACCTGTACCGGATCCTGCTGGAGCACTGGGGAGTAAAAGAAATTTAGCCGCAACCCCGTGGGGGCTCTGGGCTTCCGCTGCGGCTCCTTCCATGGTGGCGTCCTGAATTCCCACGCGGAGGAGTGACGTCACTTCCGCCTGCGCCGGAAGCAAGATGGCGGCGCCCAGCGTACGGAAGAGAAGATCCAGAATCCGGTATGGCGGCCCCCATCGGCGTCGGCGTGGCGGAGGATGCCTGAGGCCTGGCTTTCCGGCCTTGCATCCAATCCGGTTGACTCTCCGCGGATGAGTCCCGGAGGAAGAGGAGGAGCTGCACGGCGTCAGGAGGGGTAAGTGCCATGTGGTATTTAATCCGGTGGGATGCAGTGGCTTCCTGACATCATGGATGCCTCACTGCGGAAGGAACAGTCCCCCGAGCCTTCTGTCCTGGGTCATGTAAGTGTTGTACTTACCCGGGTATGTCTTCTCTTTGTGCTGTAACTAAATGAGGGTTATATCTCCTAGGGGGAGAAAGAACCGTCTCATAAAGGACAGCCTAAAAAGAAGCCCAGAAGATGCCCTACATGCAGCAAGCGCCTGCAAGATAATTATGCAAAGAAACTTTGTGCTGATTGCATTTCAAAGTTTTTAAAGGAGGAACAGCCATCTCTTCTGTCTGACCTTAGATCTATTATTAGAGAGGAGGTCAAGGCTTCAGTCTCTTCCCTGGTTCCGTCTCCTTCCCTCACTAATATCCCTAGGGTTAAAAGACCCAGGGACGTCTTAGAGTCTGATTCGGAAGAAGTAGACTTGAGGGGTTCTCAGTCAGACGAAGACGACGATTTAGGTGATGACGAAACAGCCCCTTCCACATCCTGTGACGAGCAGCGGAAATACTGCTTCTCCTCAGAAGATCTGGATTCTCTGTTGTCTGCAGTCCGGGAAACCATGAATGTGGAAGAGGACCAGCAGAAAATATCCGTCCAGGACGAGAGGTTTGCTGGCCTGAGGGCAAAGAAGAGGAAGATTTTTCCCATTAATACCAATTTAAAAGAAATGATTAAAGAGGAATGGGAAGAAGCTGAGAAGAGATTGTTTATTCCCATGGAATTTAAAAAATCGCCTTGCCTTTGATAAGCAGGAAACCAAATTATGGGAGGACATTCCTAAAATTGTCATTCCGGTAGCAAGAGTAGCTAAAAAAAACTGCCATTCCGTTTGAAGATTCATCTCAGTTTAAAGAGCCCATGGATCGCAAAGCGGATGGTCTGCTAAGGAAGGCTTGGGAATCCTCGGGTGCCATAGTAAGCACAAACATCGCCGCAACATCAGTGGCCCGGTCTATGCTTCTCTGGCTATCTCAACTAGAAAATCATTTAAAAATGGGAACACCAAGAGAAGACATTCTGGAGTCCATTCCACTTCTCAAAATGGGAACGGCCTTTATCGCGGACTCTTCAGCAGAGTCAGTGAGGTTCGCTGCAAAAAATGGCGCCCTCTCTAATACCGCTAGAAGGGCTTTATGGCTTAAGAATTGGTCAGGAGACATAGCCTCGAAAAATAAGTTATGTGCCATCCCCTTCTCGGGCTCCTATGTGTTCGGGCCAGTTCTTGATCAGATACTGGAAAAAGTGTCCGACAAAAAGAAGGGCTTCCCGGAAGACAGACCTAGAAGGTCTCAGTTTTTTCGTAAGAAATTCCAACAAAAAGGCCAGACTTTCAGAGACAAAGGAAAATCCGGCAGATGGTCCTACCCTAAGGGAGGTAAAGGAAGGGGGTTTCTACTCAACCCAAATACCTCCCAGGGTAAACAAGGACGCCAGCCCTGTTGGAGGAAGACTTACTCACTTCCAGAGTGGCTCAGAGTAACACAAAATCCCTGGGCCATAAGCACAATTCAAAATCGGGCTACAAAATAGAATTTATTTCTCGTCCTCCACAAAAATTTCTGCTAACAAATTACGGAGAAAATATCTCTCAGATAAATTTGTTAGCAGACGTGGAAAAATTAAAATACCTGGGTGCAGTAACTCGGGTCCCACAGTCTCAGGAAAAACAGGGTTATTATTCAAGACTCTTCTTGGTGAAGAAACCAGATGGGTCTTACAGGACTATAATAAATCAAGTTCCTGAACAAATTTATAAAATATCGGAGGTTCAAGATGGAATCGATCAGGTCCACTATTCCTCTTATACCTCAGGGAGCGGTTATGTGCACTTTGGATCTCAAAGATGCAATTACCATGTGCCAATTCACCAAGACTTCCAAAAATATTTAAGATTTGCGGTCAAGGAAGGAGGCAGGACTCTTCACTATCAGTTTCAGTGCCTCCCATTCAGGATCTCCTCAGCCCCAAGGACGTTTACAAAGCTGGTGGTGGAGATCGTTGCCTTCCTCAGACTTCAGGGAATAAAGATAATACCGTATCTAGACGATTTTCTGCTGATAGCAGATTCTGCCCAGTCCTTACCCCATCACACACAGCTCACAATCAGGCTTCTCCAGAATCTAGGTTGGATCATCAATCCAAAAAAAAGTCAGATCTGGGCCCCGATACCAGGAAAGTTTTCCTAGGGACGGTGCTGGATTCCAGTTTACAAATGTCCTTTCTCCCAGAAAACAGGCTGCAAAACTTGCTGTCAAAAGTAGCTCTGTTCCAAAAGAACCTGCTGTACGGTAAGAGAGGCGATGAGTATCTTAGGCCTAATGACAGCCTGCATCAGGACGGTTCCATGGAGTCAACACCATTCCAGACCTCTCCAGAAAACGATCCTAGCATCCTGGGACGGGGATCCTTGGTCCCTAAACCAGAAAGTCAAGATCACGGAAACAGCCCGAAATTCGCTGTCATGGTGGTTGGTGAGAGACAACTTGATACAAGGAGTGCCCTGGTCTCCCTATCCATACGTGATCCTGACGTCGGACGCCAGCCAAAAAGGTTGGGGGGCCAAAGTAGGAGATCTCCACCTTCAGGGGACCTGGTGCGAGGAAATAAGTCAGATGTCCTCGAATTACCGGGAACTTCAAGCAGTTTGGGAGGCGCTGCAAAGAAGTCGTAATGTCCTAAAAAACCGGCATGTAAAGGTTTTTTCGGACAACATGACAACGGTGGCCTTCCTCAAGCACCAAGGGAGAACAAAATACCATCACTTGCAGAACCTGGCTCACAGCATATTTTCTTGGGCAGAGCAGAATGTTCCATCAATAACAGCGCTCCATCTGAAGGGGTCAGAAAATCAAACAGCGGACTTTCTCAGCAGACATCGCCTGGATCCGAATGAATGGGTGCTGAACAAAGAAGTATTCAGGGACCTAGTAAAGAAATGGGGAGTCCCGGACGTAGACCTCTTTGCCTCCAGGAGAAACGCGCAGGTGGACTCCTTCTCTCTAAACCCCGGGACCATCCTACAGGGGTGGATGCCCTGTCTCTTCCCTGGAATATGAAGATGGCCTACGCTTTTCCTCCTTTTCCGCTCATACCAGCGGTACTCAGGAAGATCAGAGTAGAACCTGCAACGTTGATACTAATAACTCCATTTTGGCCAAAACAAGCCTGGTTTCCAGTCCTGACCTCTCTAGCTTCAGACGTTCCTATATCTCTGCCTCAAAGACCAGACTTGTTATCTCAGGGCCCGATCTGGAACCAGAACCTCGACCGACTGAATCTGACGGCTTGGATCCTGAATCGGCCCTCCTGAGGAAGAAAGGTTTGTCCAACAGGGTTATAGCCACTCTACAAAAAAGTCACAAGCCAGTCACTTCAGCAATTTATGGCAAAGTCTGGAAAAAATTTTGTTCCTGGTCTTCCTTGAAAGATCTTGACCCTTTACACGCTGAGATTCCAATGATTCTGGAGTTCCTTCAGGATGGGTTCGATAAAGGACTAAGGTCAAACACTCTAAAAGTGCAGGTATCGGCCCTAAGCTGGTTTCTGGATTACTCCCTAGCGGAAAATAGATGGGTTAATAGGTTCATAAAAGCTACGTCTAGAATCAGACCTACGCTAAAATCCACAGTACCTCCCTGGGATCTAACAACAGTCCTTAACGCTTTAATAAAACAGCCCTTTGAGCCTATTCAAGATGCTTCACTTAGTTTGCCGACTCAAAAAACCATATTCTTAGTAGCCATAACCTCAGCCCGTAGGCTAGGAGAATTGCAGGCTTTGACAATAAGGGAACCCTATCTTAAAATTCTGGATGACAGAGTAATCCTTAAGCTTGATCCTTTGACGCTTTCTTTCCTTTGTTCTTACCTGCAAATTGAACAAATAAATTGTCTATTCTGAAAGAACTAGAGGTCTCCAGATAGGTGGTAATTGTTCGTCTAATGTCTAGTTTATGGAAATCTTCCTCGTTATTTTTTTGGGAGTCACAAAAGGAGGGTAGAACGATTTCCTGCTCTCTATGGAAACTGGATACTACTTTGGGCAGGAAGGTAGGATCAAGCTTAAGGATTACTCTGTCATCCAGAATTTTAAGATAGGCGCATCAAGTGCTAGTGTAGTGTTACTAAGACCAGAGTCTAAAACGCTGGTCTTAATAAATGACCCCATATGTCTTATATTAGTATCACTGTTTAGTATCAACTGATGTAAAACAAGCTACAGTAACAATAGGCACACAGTATTTAATTGTTGCTTTACCATGAAAACACCTTTTGGGAATGAAGCCAAAAAAAACTGATCAACTCAAGTTCCGCTTCTAAAATCCTTGGCAGTCAGATCATAGTCCCATTTTTCCCTGGAATTTAAAGGCTACGTGTACACCTTTGGGGGCATTTTTTTTTTTACGATTGCATTTTAGGCCAAGTTCATATTCCAGTTATTTGGTCAGTTATTTCCATCAGTTATTGTGAGACAAAAACCAGTAGTGAAGCCTACACAGATATCAGTTACAATAGAAAGACCTACACCTCTTATCGTGAGCCAAAAACAGGTGCAGGTCAAAAGCACATAACTAATGGAAATAACAGACAAATAAATAGGAACTGAGCCTTACTCATTTGGGGCTAAAAAAATAATTTTTTCAATTGGTCTGTAGTAAAAAAATATTGAGCCCATCACAAAGGGTTAACTTTTTTTCTAGCCGTGTGCAACCTAAGTTCACTTTGTGTCATCTAATAACCCTTAGAGAAAAGGACTCCATGTTTTTAATAAAGACCAATTTAAAATATGCTTTAATAATGAGTAAAACACTCTAATAAAAAAAGTTGTCCCAAAAGGTGTACATAACCTAATTTTACGTGGTAGCAACCCAAATCAATGACATCTATGATTTGTAGTAAAAGACTGGGCCCAACAGGAGTCACTGATTGTTATTGGCACACTGCTCTGGCTCATAGTTATTAAGGGGGGGGGGGTCCCAAAGTTGTTTGTAAATGCATTTTTCGTTTAGTATGACATTCCATTATGCCTCACTTACCTGGGTTTAAGGATATACGTTTAGATGTATAGCCAGTGTCCACCAACACCCTCTGTGAGCATGCCGATGTCTGTTCCACATTGTCCTGAAAATACACAATTTAAGATTGTAACAAATACAGAAACCTTATAAAAAAAAAAAAAATCACAGAGTGTGGTGCCATAACATACATGGTGACAAATGCCAGCAGAACTTTTCCCCACATAAAAGAATAACTCTTTAGTGACAGATGTCCCCTAGCAATAAAGCCAATGAGCTGCATAAGTCACACACAAGACCGTAGATGAAATTGTAGACACGTGAGGCTTCACATTACTCAGTTATTTTTCCCCATGCCTTTACAACACTTATTTTCTCACATACAGAAAACATGCACACAAAAAAGTTTAAGACTTTGCACTCACTTGTCTATTATAGTAAACATTTAGTAGGCCATTTCTAGTAATACATCAACAAATGTCACCTTGACAAAACAGTTTTTGACCCAGCCTGGTCAGCTTTGATTTTGTGTAGGGGAAACCCCCATTGACAAGAGAAATGAAATGGCCTTGAAAGTAAATTCTTGCATTTGTCATATGCAAATAAATCTATATTATAAAATAAAAAACCTAACTACCCATGTGTAGAAGTAGACAAGTACCATGTGTCTGGAAGTAGACACCCAGCACAGTATTACATCTAGAGTTGAGCGAACATGCTCGTAACAAGCACTGTACTGCTCGGATCCTCTGCGCTCGCATGGGCGCAGGCTTAAGGATCCGTCAGGTGAGGAGGACGTATCCGGATGGCTACGCCCATGTGAGCGCAGGGGATCCGAGCAGTAAAGTGCTCGTTACGAGCACGTTCGCTCAACTCTACATCCCATTTAGCACTTTATACACAGACGTTTTTCCATGCAATTTTGTATCAACATGTAATTTCATTAAAATTGCATAAAAGTTAGAGGCTAAAATGTGAGGGTTAAAGTTACATGCACAAAGTTACAAACAAAAATCTGATTTTTTTTCAGACTGTTGATGACCACAAAGACCTTCAAGTAAGGGGTTGTTCACATATCAGTTATTTGATCAGTTATTGTCAGCCAAAACCAGCAGTGGACACTTCACAGAGATCAGGTATAATGAAAAGATCTGCACCTGTTCAGCGTTTTTGACCCGCACCTGGTTTTGGCTCACAATAACTGATGGAAATAACGGATATGTGAACAACCCCAAATTTGGTGAAAAAAAACATTAAAAAAAAAAAAAACCACATCAAAAACAAATATAAATCACACCTAAGGCATAATGGGGTCCAGTAGACACATCCGGATGAAAAGCAGAGAACCCATTGGACACAAACAACTACATGCTGCAATTTTTGTCTGGACAATTCTCCACTCCTACTGAACACTCCTACTAGAACAATGCTACAGATGTGCAGGAAGCCCAAAAACTCAGAGAATTACACATAAAAACAATGTCAAAATAAACTTAGGTGTATAAAGCTCAAACACCACACGCACATATATCAACAAGAGCTTGTGCTCTTAAACATTGAAACAGAGGTCATGCAACATTTGAAAGCCATGCACAAAGGTGTTAAAAATGTGTACTATACCTGGCAAATGGAGTATATAGATGGGGGGGGGAAATAAAATAAATATATATATATATATATATATATATATATATATATATATATATATATATATAGAGAGAGAGAGAGAGAGAGAGAGAGAGAGAGAAATCTGGAGGAATATATTATGGAGGAAAATCTGAATTTGTGACTAAAATGTGTATTCTAAGCAGAGTCCTTATAATAAAACTAAAAAAAAAAAAAAAAAAAAAAAGTGAGCTGTCAGTAAATACCAATACACCTACATTTACTGATGCACATGTTAAAGTAATGCAAAATTTGCAGGAATGAGTCAACCTATGTTTGCATGCGTGTTATATAGCATAGTTTCCATCCCCATTTACACACTGGAATACCAATTAAAAATGATACATTTCTGCCCTCACCATCTTCAGAGTGTAATAAACAGCTGGAAGTAGCAAGTGTATCCAAACACATCTGTATCTAATCCTAACATGTATGTGTGCCTGATACACAGCACAGGTGTGTGCGATACTGCCTACTCAAGTGTGTATCTAATCCCATCTTCTATGATACATCCCGCTGAGCTGTGTATCTAAACCCTTATGCACATGATCATATCCATTTTGTGGTCTGGGGACCCAAATAACATGTTCTATCTTTTGCAGAACTGACATATGAATTTGGAAAACACATGGACGTCATCAGTGCGCTTTCCACATCCGTATATCAGTACAGCAAAAGATAAAACATGTCCTACTCTGGCCCTCATAATGCAGCATATATACAAAACACCTGAGTCACAAAATATGGCTAAAAATAGACACTTATTAATTCATAAACAAATATAAATGGTATACATCACATGAAAAGTGCTGGTAACTCCTGGGAGATATAACATATCATATGGAGGGTAATCACAAAGCTGTAATAGGGGCAGCCCAGCTATACAATTGTAGCAGGAAGCCAGTTACATCAAACACATGGCCATCAGTAAAGTAAATCACATGCAGCATGAAGGTAGATACCCCCCCCAGACAAATTACACATACCATACCTATGTAAAGGCAAACACCAGGAGAACCGCACAATGGGGTTGTGCATTACTGATGGCCATGTGTTTGATGTAACTGGCTTCCTGCTACAATTGTATAGCTGGGCTGCCCCTATTACAGCTTTGTGACTACCCTTCATATGATATATGTTGTTATATCTCCCAGGAGTTACCAGCACTTTTCATGTGATGAAATGATGATATATCATCTCTATTTTTAACCATATTTATATTTGTTTATGAATTAATAAAATATGTCAATTTTTAGCCATATTTTGTGACTCAGGCGTTTTGTATATATGCTAAATCAAGTTTTTCTGAGGTTTGGCTTTTTGTGAGGGGGATATTGATTTGGTAACCTGTTTCCTCATAATGCAGACCTGAAATCCATAGAACTCTGGCTCTGGAAAAAAAATGCACATCTTACACAGGCAGTATCCTTATTTAGCAGATCTGCTACTTGGAGACAGCAGAACGGATATGGTCCTGTGCATGAGGCCTAATCCTATCTTTTTTGGTCCTGACTGTTGATACACAAGAGATAAGACCATGATCAGCCTGGGAAACATGCTCCATGTGTCGCCGCATTTCCCAGGCCGACCACACTCTCCTGACCGAACTGACATTAATATGACAGTAATGTATGATACAGCCAGTCTCTTATCTGGTCAGGGGAGCCGAGGTTGGCCTGGAAATTCTGGCCGACACATGGACTCCTGGGCCGATCACAGTCGTTTGCATGATCCCCATCACTCATACTGAGCCGCCTTAACAGTGTCATCCACAGTGCCCCTATAACTGACATCTAGAGCACCCCCATAACAGTGACAGTGCCCCCATGTGCCCCTTATGACATCCACAGTGCCCATGTTCCAGCTCCCCCAATGACCTCCACAGCATAGCGATCAGCTTCTGTGGCTGATTGCTATGTTATCACCCATGTACAGTACTTAGATTGCGCTGTACATGAGTCAGTAGAGACTTCACATAGAAGCCTTTACACTCAGAAGACGGCCGGCGGTCCCAGCACATGCGCAGTAGTGTGCAAGCGAGGGGATCGAGGAAGGCGGTGACATCAGTGACCGGAAGACTTCAAAACGCTTCAGGTGCAGTCACGTGACCGTGAAGAGGATCATAGGTCATAGAGATCTCCTGCAGAATCTCAAAACTGGAATTAACAGCGCAGATGTGAAGGTAGTCCTAGTCAAAAGGAGCCGTTTCAGTACACTGCCACTGCAAACTGCAGATTTTTGGGGGTGCTGGGTATTGCGCCCCCACCAGATGGATTGAGGACTTATCCTGGCAACAGATAATCTGTAACTGTAGCCTGTAGAACCTCTTTAAAGGGAACCTGTCATCAACTTTATACTGACCTCATTGAGGGCAGCATAAAATAGGGACAGAAATGCTGATTTCAGCGGTGTGTCACTCATGAGCTAAAAGTAAGTAGTTGCCGAGAACCAGCGTCATAATCATTGCAGCTCAGGCCTTGAAAAGAGTCAAATCTACCTGAGAAGAGCCATGGTTATTCATAATCTCCCGCTCTTTCCACCCATCTGCTGATTGGCAGTTCTCTCCTAAAGAGAAAGGGAGAAAACTAAGTAGAAGACTGTCAATCACAAGCAGGTGGGCAGGGAGAGCAGGAATTCATGAATAACCATGACTCTTCTCAGGTGGCCGTGACTCTTTTCCAGGCCCAGTCTGCAATAACTGATGTTGGTTCTCAGCAACCACTAACTTTTAAATAACGGACCAATGAAATCAACTCACCTGTCTCTACTTTATGTTGCCGTTAGTGCGGGCAGCATAAAGTTGATGACAGGTTCCCTTTAAATGGTAGGTCTGCAGTCCTAGAAAACCCCTAGAAAAATCAACACAAGTGTATTCTAAATGAGAGTAAATTACATTTGTAATCCTTCTTGGCCTAAAGCAGGAAAAGATCGACTGGTATTTGGAACTGAAGTCTCTAAAGGAAATGTATTTTCTTTTCCATTGACTAATCACCTTCACTCCCACCGGTCAGCTGTTTTGGGATGCCACTATGCCAGAAACTATACAATATGGAGCGGGATTAAGACAGGTTTGTACACTGTAGCGGATGTGCCAGGGTACTGCAGCTCAGCTTCCATTCAAATCAGTGCGGGCAGAGTTTCAGTATGCTAGCACCAGACAACGCAGTATACGACGCCTACTCTGTACACTGCAAGCATCCAGCGAAACAGAACCCTGAAATATCTGATCAGTTATAGTGCCCCTGGTCGGACCCCCACCAATCTGAAAGTGATGGCCTTGTCTGAGGATAGGTTATCAGTATCCGTAGCCTGGAAAAATGCTTTTAATTACTTAGATCTACCTTGTAGAAGAAAGTTTCTGATATACTGACCATCTCAACGTTGCATGGATCGCTGCTCAGGAACCCGGTCATGTGACCCTCTTTTGAAAATCATGCATCTATCAATATCACATCCTTTACCAAGTTTCCAGTCTAGGCCCAGGACATGGGAGGTGCTGGGGACGGGGCCAGAACATTCAGTTCCCCTGGTGCATGCACAAACCTCTGATTCATGCGCATGTGCCTGGGAGACCTAGATGGATCCCAGTCCAGAGTACATCCAGTTCCTGGGCTCTGGAAGCGACCTCCCATTCACAGCCCAGACATTTGGTAAAGGGAAAGGTCACCAGATGCATAATTTTCAGGAGATCAATGTCACAGGTCTGGTTTCCCCAACGAGCAATTTGTGAGATGGCAAGTAAATTAGAAAATTTGAGAAATTAATGAGTTTGCAAGGCAGGTCCCGGAAACCCCCTTTACTGTACACTGGTTAATGCCACGTTCATTTCTGGTAGAAACAAAAAACAGTCCCTCCAACACACTCTCTCCTCAGTTTCTTTTTTATTTGGGGGGCAATAAATAAAATACAAGATCAACTGAAATAAGTAAAGTCTTAAGTCTGAAATAAGTCTTTAAACCATATTTTGATGTAAGAACCTAAAAAAAGAAAAGAAAAAAAAATGGAGCTCTTATAGTAGTCATATCAACGAAGCCTTGTGTATAAAAAGATTTTATAAAAGGTGCGTAAGATGCAAACTTTGCTCGAATACTCCATCTAGTGGACAAATGTGAGAAACACTTGCTTTGGAATATCAGCCAGTACTTCTTTTGATTGTACATTTATGCAGTGGTTTGGGAGATCATAATAGGTTTTCAGTTACTGGGACAGCAAATGCAATCTGACATTTCACATAAAAGAGACAAGAGAATCATTCAGCCATACTCATTATGAGCTGGGTCGTCTCGCAGCCTTGTCTTTAATCTTTTTGTGTGCTTAGAAAGTGATTGGGTATATTCTTTAATGAGCTATGCAAGGTCCACCATCTTTGCGCTTCTGAAAACCAGTTGAGGATTACAACATGAAGCCATTTTGGTAAAAGCGATAGGGGCACTAGACAAAATAAGTAGACAGCAGTTCACTGACAAGGGGGAGGCCAGGCATGAATTTTATATTAGCTGCAAGAACAGACACAAGATGGGGACCAATGTGAATAGTAAGGGCATCATTTGCAATTGATATGCAAATAGGTCACATTTACTGCAGACCTATGATCTCAGAAAGCCACAATTACAGAAAGGAAAAATCCAAGTCATACTCTCCTAGGGCTGCCAAGCAGGCTTTATCGTGTAAGGTCTTCTATGCATACTGAAGCACTACAGAATTAAGACAAATCTTTACCCTACATTAAATAGCACTGGCCACAATCCTTACGGTTTGCACATTTCTAAAGTCTGCATTTGTAATTGGGTTCATGCAGAGGTGCATTTTCCTAGAAGTGCAGAACCAGCACTTCTTATGAAAGCAATACTTAGGCTACATGCACACGACAGTGAAAAAAAACATCCGTTAAAAATGGACACACTGTCCGTTTTTCATGGCCATTTTGCATCAGTGTGCGCATCCATTTTCTGGCCGTGTGTCCATTTTTAATATCCGTTTTGCATCAGTTTTTCTTGTTCGTTAAAAACGGACATGAAAAACTGATTAATTGGATTGGCAGTTATTTCTTGCCCCCAACTAGAATCATGACCCCCATGATGCCCATAATGTCCTCCATAGTGCCCCTAACTAAAATAATGTCCCCCACGGTGTAAATAATTTTTATAGTTCGCCAGCTAAAATAATGTCCCCCATGTAGGCCCCCTGGTAAAATAATGTCCCCCATGTAGGCCCCCTGGTAAAATAATGTCCCCCATGTAGGCCCCCCATCTTAAATAATTTCCCCCATGGTTTAAATAAATGCCCCCACAGCTGCTTTTTTAAGATGAAAAAAAAATAAATAAAAAACCTCACCTTATCCAATTGCTTGCGCTGCAGCAGTCTTCTCTCTTCACTGAACAGGACCTGCTGAAGGACCTCCGATGTGCGCGATGATGTCATAACGCAGGTCCATCGGCAGGGCCTGCTCAATGAAGAAACCAGAGACTGCGCAGTGCGAGCAAGTGGTACCCATTTTTAACGGCCGTTAGACGGGAGCACTCCTGTCAATCGGCCGTTAAAAACTGCCCCATTCATTTCAATGGGGCAGTCGGCTCGTTGAAACGGCACAGAAATAGGACATGTCCTATTTCTGGACGGACACTATTCACTGGCCGTTAAAAAAAAAAACGGCCATGTGAATAGCACCATAGGCTTTCATTGGTGCTAAAAATGGCCGTGTGACGCCCGCCACATGGCCATTTTTCACTGTCGTGTGCATGAGCCCTTAGTCTTCTCTGCTTTTAAAGGGGATGCCAGAGTTCTTCCCAACCCACTCCCTCTTCGATCCTTTCCACCCTTCTCACTAGTCTATGGCTGCACTGATTACATGCCCATATACACATGATCACTGCTGGTAAAATCAGGTGGTCATATACTGCTGAGGCAGGTGACTGGCTGCAGCAGTGGTTGGGATATACAGATATGGCATCGCTGCAGCAAAGAGGACATCACAGAACACCAACCAAAAGAAGCACGCATCACAGACTACGCATCGTGTTCACTATCTTTATTACATAGCAAGTATGAAAACAGACAATAGAAATGAACATAAAAAAAAAACATTTAAACAAATAAATGTGTTGTCCAGGCCCCAACCCCTGTATCGATGTGCAAATGGCTTCATCAGCCTCATGCAAAGCAACTGTTGCTGTGGATTTCTAGGCTGTGTGAATCTGACAGCAGGGTGCAGGAGGCTGTATGGAAGCACCAGTCAATGGCTCTATACAGCTGCAGGCAGGCAGAGGGCTGCTGTGTAGTAATTTGTCATCTAATAAGCAAGCAACAGTATTTTTTTCATAAAGTAATTATTATTTTCGCTACTTCTCCGCTGTTTTCCGCACTTTAATTTCTGTAAGATGCAATTCAAAGGGCCCAAAGTCTACATGCACTATTTTTTTTAATTGCTTATCTCATCCAGTTACAAATACACTGCATGAAAGAAACAAAACATCACCCCCAACTCATACCCTTCTCTCCTCCCCAGAGAAACAAAGCATGTAAAGAATACTTAAAAGGGGTCGTCTCATGATGGATATGCTAAGATACGCTAAGCCCCGCAAGGTGGTGGCTGGAGGACTCTGGTCCGGCCACCACCAAGCCAGCTCCCCATGGAAGTGAAGGGGAGCGTACCGCGCATGCGCAGCCCCTGCTCCCATTCATTTCTATGGGGCCGACTGAAATAGCCGAGCCGACCCCACAGAAGATTAATGGAGGGCAGCTGTGCATGCACAGTGCACCCTCCTTCACTTTCAGGATTTTTTTTAAGGACATTAGACATCCTAGGTCTGTTTCACCTTTGAGTTTAAGAGATCCATCAGGGAACAGCCTGCCAGATCTCTCTGAATTCCAGCATTGTCATCCGGCCCCATTTAATATAATGGGGACTGTCAGCAATACGGCAGAGAAGTGGCCGGACAAGTACCGCTGCTTGCAGAAGTTTTCGTCTGGCCAGATCTCTGCTGGTCCCCATTATAGTGAATCGGGCTGGCGAATGTCCTGTAGCTTCTGGCAGTGTCTGATCCGGACATCACTAGCAGGCTGCTCCCCTGCCAGAGATAGTAAATGCAAATATGAAACAAGCCTTAGAATTAGACGCAATTTTCAAAACCCAGTTTTCAAAAGGACCAATTCAGTTAGTCACTTTGAGGGGCATAAATATTAGAAACCACCCATAAATTACCCCATTTTGGAAACTGCATCCCTCAAATTATTCAAAACTGATCTTACAAACTTTCTTAACCCTTTAGATGTTCCAAAAAATAGAAAATTGGAGGTGAAATTTCAAAATTCCACTTTTTATTGACGATTATCCATTTTAATAAATTTTTCCAGTAACATTGCAAGGGCTTTCAGCCAAATAAACCTCAATATTCATTATTCTGTGGTTTATTTTTTTTATACTTTTGTATGGGCACACAGAAGCGCTTAGAACGGAATGAGCGCCATATGGTTTTTGGAGGGCAGATTTTCTTGGAATGGTTTTCAAGCATCATGACCTGTTTGAAGAGACAATGAGGTACCCCTACAGAATGTGGCCCTTTTTTGGAAACTACTACCCACTCAATTTTTATGGTTGTGAATGCTTTGACCCCCAATTTTAAGTTTTCCACAGATTCCACAGCATTTCAGTGCCTAATATGTTTTGCCCATTTCAGGCCATCTGAGACAACTCCCTTTAAAATTTGGCAGATTCTACTGGGTACTAAAACCTCAAAACATGGACGTAAACTGCTGTTTGGGTACGCTGCAGGGTTCAAAAGGGAAAGACCACCTTCTGACTCTTGCAGCGCAGATTTTGATGGATTGGTTTATGAGCACCATGTTGCTACTTAACAGCCTCCGGGGTACCAGTACAGTCGTTTTCATTTTTCTGGTGATGTTCTTGTGCGAAGGCTCATATTTTGCAGGAGGAGTTGAGGTTTTCATTGGTACCATTTTGGGATACATAACTTTTTAATCGCCCAATATTATACTCTGAAGCAAGGTGAAAAAAATAAAAAAATAAATAAATAAATTCCTTTTCTATAATCAACTGTGCTTAGATGACGCAGTCAGCATTGGCCGCAGCATCCAAATGGTTAATCTGCCTACATCGCAGTTTTCACCGATGCCTGCAGCCGGGCCCCTGTCGCTGATCGTGCGAGCACAGTTCCTGCATCCAGCCAATCAGCGGGCCGTACATGTACAGCAAGGGTCACCTACAGGTTAATTACCTTTAACTGCCGTTTTCTTTTTCCCCTTTCTGTAGCCCATCAGACCAGGAATCTGAAGTGTTCACTCTGAGATCACTGTCAAGGGCTTTCCGTCTCCAGCCCTGCCAGATGCAGGAGATGGATTCTATCCAATGAGCAAATGAAGGGGAGGGACATCTTCCCCCTGCACAAGCAGATTGGCTGCATACACTAATGTGTAGTGTTTTCTGTGAGAGCAAGAGAGAAAGAGAAACACAGCATGCAGTCTAAGGAAGAAACTGTTAGTTCAGTAGCTGAAATGCATGTATCCCTAGGGAAACAGACTCTAGAGACTACTGAAGACATTCAGTGCCAACTGCTTTTCACTTCCACATTAACTCGAATACTTCAGATCGTTCCACAGCTGGAATACAGCTATGATCTAACGGTTCCTTACTGTGAAGATGGCATGCTCCATTTATCTCTGTAGACTGCATGGCATTTTTTTTGCAGCTTGGCCACTTCTAAAGGGAGCTGATTCTGAACATTGCAATGAGTTCCCCTACTACAAGTCATCATCAAACTCCGCCCACATTTCTCTCCACGATACAAATTTTTTATATGAACTGAATGGCAGCAAAAAGGGAAGTCTACACAGGTGCAAGTAGGACATACAGTATGGGCATTCATTTGTCTTTTCTTGGCAAACACTGGGACTATATTTTTTGCCTGTGAAGCTGGAGGTACACCAACTTTATTCTGCTGGTCAGTATTATTACAGCATCAATTTTACATACCGTATTTTTCGCTTTATAAGACGCACCTGATTATAAGACGCACCCCAGATGTTAGAGTAGGAAAGTAAGAAAAAAATTATTTTTCATCACACCTCATATCAGACCCCTCATAAATGTCAGGACATCACATCAGACCCCCATATCAGCCCTCCATGTCAGAATCCCATCAGCCCTCATATCAGCCCACTGTGCCCCCATCAGACCTCAGATCAGCCCACTTTGCCCCATCAGACCTCAGATCAGTCCACTCAGCCCCATAAGCATAAAATAAAAAACTCTTACCTGTCCTGTGCCGCGGCTCCCCTCCTGGTCCGGCGCTCCTATGTCTTCTAAGGCCGGCGCTGCACTGTCACCTGACTGCGTGCAGCGCCAGGTCATAGTGCACGCACCACGTCCTGTCGCTGTACGCGGTCAGGACAGTGCAGCGCCGGCCCAGAGAAGACAGGATCGCCGGACCCGGAGGGGAGCCGCGGTGCAGGACAGGTAAGAGTTTTTTATTTTATGCTTATGGGGCTGATCTGAGGTCTGTTGGGGGTCCGGCACCTGATACATACAAGTGAGCGCTTCCATAATGGAAGCGCTCACTTGTATTCGCTTTATAAGACGCACCGCAATTTTCCCCCTACTTTTTTTTTTGGGGGGGGGGGGGTGCATCTTATAAAGCGAAAAATACGGAATTTTAAGTTTAACTACTTTTGAAAAATAAAAGCATTAAAAAAAAAAAATAAAATCATGCTTTGTGTTTATTTTCTGAGGCACTTATTTTTCTTGTGCAAGGGTTCACTTTTTATTGGAAAAGTTGTTTTCATTGGTACCATTTTGGGGTGCATACAACTTATACATGTCATGTTTTTTTAGGTAAAATTACCAAAAATGGATGGTCTGGCACTTGTATGGTATTGACATGATCATGTGATTTTTTATTTATTTTTTTTTAATATAGAGCAGGTTGTTACAGATGCAGTGATATCCAATGTCCATTTTTACTTTTTTTTTCTATGATCGCAAAAAGCCAAGTACATCTTTATAAAGCACATTCTTTATTTTAGTCCCTCTAGGGGACTTCAACTTTTGAGGATCTGATTACTAGTACAGTACACAAGAATACACTGTATTGTAAGGCATTGTAAATGTTCATTCCATAATGATATTTTGCCTACAAGGATTCAGTAGCTGGCAGACCCAGAGGCATATGTAAAGCCTTGGCTGCCATGGCAACCATCGACACCCAGTGATCGCATCGTGGGGAGCTGATGGGGTGAAAGGAGAAAAAGAGAAAAGACGACTGTGCCCCCTGTGAATGAACTGTGATGTATTTTCCCCCCTGATACCGGGGACTGCAACTCACTAGATGGGGTTGTGCTGAACCAGGCATAACGCTGGAAAACACTTGTAAAATGAAGTGTGGTTTCAGCAGAGCAGCTCCCTTAAATGGGTTCTCCGGGAATTAAGAAAATGAAAATATCTAAAAATTACTTTAATGAAAGATATTTGGGAATATATTTATAATAGTTACATGTGCAATTAAATAAACATAAATCTTTGAAAATGAAGGTTTACATTTCGGCATTTGCAGTCAGTCCGGGTGAAGTCTGAGGAAGCCGATGGTTTATTCAGCATTCATTCGTTTTATATATTTTATTTATTAAAGTGTGGTAAATCTTAGCGGCCCATCCTTTACCAGTTTTTAGGTTTATTTGACGGGGGTTAGAGGGAGCCCCCTCCTTCTGTAAACTGCATAGTTGTGCAAGTCGGCATTGGATGCCACATATAAGGGGTTAAACCTCAGAATCAGAATTCTCTCCAATGCCAGCAGTAACAGCCCGAGATGTTTAGGTGGGTGCTCTTAAGTCCTGCCCTACAACAGGGTGCCTGCAGATTGAACTGCATTTTGTGGTGACAGGTCCTGTTTAAGGGGTTAAAGAAGCTATTTGAAATATGACTGGTTTCTTCAAAAACAATGGGGAGATTTATGAAAACTGGCCTAGTAGCCCAAAGCAACTAACCGCATTGCACATTTCATTTTTCAGAGATCCTCTGTAAAAAGATGGTCTGATAGGTTGCTATGGGCAACTACGCCAGTTTTCCTTTACACCACTTTTCATAAATCTTTGGGTTAATGCGCAATCCTTGAAATCACAATTATTTTTCCTGCATAGGAAAATTGTGGTTGGATAAAACCTCCATGGTGATATTACTCTAGTATAAAACTCCCAAAACTTTCTACTGCACTGGAAGACTGAGTTTTTTGTTACATTTATAAAGAAAAAACAAAAAAAAAAAAAAAAACACTAAAGACATAGGGAATAAAAAAAAACAAAACAAAAAAAAACAAACAAACATATATTTGATTTCACATACAAACATTCATTGGAAGATTTCTCCTTTCCACAGATAATCTCTAAATACACAATAGTCTTTGCCCATTGCAAAAAGATTGGGCTCACACCAACTCCATTTAGGTTGTTGTCATGGAAACCAGTGACATTATAAATCTTCTACTGTAACATTGTTGAATGGTTGAGAGGAGAATGCTGGAAGGACAGCGATCTGCTTATAGATGAATGCTGAAAGCGCACACACCATAACCGCTTTCTCCAAAAATAAAATAAAAAATCCCTACCTCTAACACACCTTTATCATCTGAAACCTCAATGGTGAATGTGAAAAATAGGCCACTAAATAAATTTTTTTTAAAAAATGCTATTTTAATTTTCTTCAAATTCTTTAATTTCTTTTTGGGGGGGGTTCAAACATTGTGAAAATGAGTTAATTTGTGGACGTTTGTTTTGGCACTGTACAACCTTTGTTCTGGCAGTATGGTGCCACCAAGGCAGCACAGTAAAAATAGGCTTCCAAAATCTATAATGCACTAATTATAGTGTTTTGTGGTGAGCCCAACCAATAAGTAAACTTCATTATATTAAAAGTTTTCTTTTTTTTATGGTTTCGGTCATCTAAGAGCAACAAAAAGATCTAAGGTGCCCTGTAAAAAATATCAAATACACGTAGTTGGTTTTTTGCAGTTACACAGACTACATTGCAAAAACTGAAAAACTGGCCTGGTAAGGAAGTGGTATAAACACTCTGGTAATGAACTGGTTAATAACGTCAACAAGTTTGCTCAATAGATTAACACACTTCTTGTATGAAAAGCTAACAAATACCTAAACCAAGTCAAGATTGTTAACTTATTGCACAAGAGCACAACCACACTGTAATTACTCACATTTTCTGAGAAATCATGGAACTAAACAGAATTTCCAGGAACATAACACTTGTGCCAACATTTTATTGTTGGCCAAGAGACTATAAGGCAGATGTACAGCCAAAGTCCTTTTTTTATTTTGTAAAGTTAGTAGAAAAAAAAAACAAAAAAACAAAAAAAACCACACATCAACAACAACAACACACCACAAACTTAACCCCTTGGCGACAATGGACGTACCGGTACGTCATGGGCGCGAGGTACTTCGCGCAACAGGGCGTACCGGTACGTCATGCATGTTAACCCCCGCTGCTCAGTGCAGCGGGGTTAACATGCTTTGATGGCGGCTGTTAGACACAGCCAGCCATCCGTAGTGAAGGCCTCGGGGGGTGCCGTGCACCCCCCATAATGGCGATCGCTGTGAATGGCTGGTCTATTCAGACCAGCCATTCACAGCAGGCTCCGTGTACTCGGCGGGATAGCGCTATTCTAGCGAATCCCCGCCGAGTGTCAGGGGTTAGGGGGGGTCAGGGTGTCCCCCCCGCCCCCCTGATTGGCTGTGGGCAGATGGGTGGGCAGATGGGTGGGCAGATGGGGGGCGGGGGGAGACTTCCAATGTGCGGGCGGCTGCCGCAAGTGCCGCCCGCAATAATTTTTCTGGCCCAGCGTTATTCAAGCAGAGTATCAGCATACAGCTGATACTCTGCTTGAAACTGCTGACATCGGTGCTGGCACCGATGTCAGCAGTTTAACCCCTTCCATGCTGCGGTCCGTAGGGACCGCTGTATGGAAGGGGTTAACAGGGAGGGAGCGCTCCCTCCCTCTCCCATCGGCGCTGCGGTGCGCTGGCAGCGCCGATGGTGTGGGCAGATGAGAGGGAGGAAGCTCCCTCTCCCTTCCATCGGGACGCTGCTCTGCTGTGGCAGCGTCCCGATGGTTACCATGGCAACCAGACGCTTTGGTCTGGCTTGCCATGAAAGCCTGTTCAAGCTCCTGCTAAAGGCAGGAGCTTGAACAGGCTATAAGAAAATACACTGCAGTACACTATACAGTGTACTGCAGTGTATTGTAAAATACCAGACCCACTGGTTCTTGAAGAACCAAGTGGATCTGAGTCCAGAAAGTGGAAAAAAAAAAGTTAAAAAAAAAGTTAAAAAAATTGATTAAAAATAAAAAAACACACAATACATGAACATGTTAGGTATCGCCACATCCGTAACAACCCGCTCTATAAAAATATTACATGAGATGGCCCCCCAGGCGAATGCTGTAAAAAATTTTTTAAAAAAACTATGCCAAAATAGCCATTTTTTCCCCTCTTCCCTCACAAAAAGTGTAATAGCAGGCGATCAAAAAGGCGTAATTACCCCAAAATGGTATCAATTCAACCGTCATCTTGTCCCGCAAAAACTGTACCCTACCTGAGACAATCGCCTGAAAACTGAAAAAAATATGGCTCTCTGAAAATGGCAACACAAAAAAAATATTTTATTCTGTTCAAAAATGCATCTAATGTGTAAAACTTTCCAACAATAAAAAAGTTGGACATATTGGGTATCGCTGCGTCCGTAACAACCTGCTCTATAACAATATTACATGAGATGGCCCCCCAGGCGAATGCTGTAAATTTTTTTTTTTTAAAACGATGCCAAAATAGCCATTTTTTCCCCTCTTCCCTCACAAAAAGTGTAATAGCAGGCGATCAAAAAGGCGTAATTACCCCAAAATGGTATCAATTCAACCGTCATCTTGTCCCGCAAAAACTGTACCCTACCTGAGACAATCGCCCGAAAACTGAAAAAAATATGGCTCTCTGAAAATGGCAACACAAAAAAAATATTTTATTCTGTTCAAAAATCCATCTAATGTGTAAAACTTTCCAACAATAAAAAAGTTGGACATATTGGGTATCGCTGCGTCCGTAACAACCTGCTCTATAAAAATATTACATGAGATGGCCCCCCAGGCGAATGCTGTAAAAAATTTTTTAAAAAAACTATGCCAAAATAGCCATTTTTTTCCCTCTTCCCTCACAAAAAGTGTAATAGCAGGCGATCAAAAAGGCGTATTTACCCCAAAATGGTACCAATGAAAACCTCACCTCATCCTGCAAAAAATGAGCCCCCACATAAGACAATAGCTCAAAAAATAAAAATCAATGGCTCCCGCAAACCACTCCATCAAAATCTGTGTTGTAAAATCCATATGGCGCTCCTTCTGTTCTGAGTCCTGCCATGTACCCCCACAGCAGTTTACCACAACATATGGGGTGTTGCCGTATTCAGGAGAAAATGGGTAACAAATTATGGGGTGGCTTTTCTCCTGTTACCCCTTATGCAAATAAAAAAAATTGGGGCTAAAGCAACATTTTATTGGAAGAAAAAATTTTTCATTTTCACAGCCAAGTGTTTCCAAATTCCGTAAAATGCTTAGGGGGTCAAAGTGGTCAGTACCCCCCTTAATATATTCTTTGAAGGGTGTAGTTTCAAAAATGGGGTCACTTTATGAGGGTTTCCACTGTAGGGGTGCGTCAGGGTCTCTCAATTACAAAATGGTGCCTAAAAACTATTCTAGCAAATTTTGCCTCAAAAATCCGTATGGCGCTCCTTTCCTTCTGACCACTGCCACAAACCCATAGAGACGTTTACCACCACATATGGGGTATTTCTGTAAACTGCAGAATCAGAGCAATGTAAATTGAGGTTTAGTTTGCTGTTAACCCTTGCTATGTTGCAAGAAAAAAAATATTAACATGAATAATCTACGAAAAAAGTGAAATTTTGAAATTTCACCTCCATTTTCCATTAATTCTTGTGGAACACCTCAAGGGTTAAGAAAGTTTGTAACAACAGTTTTTTATAATTTGAGGGGTGTAGTTTCTAAAATGGGGTCATTTATGGTGGGTTTCATTATGTAAGCCCCTCAAAATCACTTTATATCTGCATTGGTGCTAAAAAAAAAATGGTTTTGGAAAATTTGGTGAAAATTTGAAAAATGGCTTTTAAACTTCTAAGCCTCCTAACGTCCTAAAAAAGTAAAATGATGTTTACAAAATGATGCCAACATAAAGTAGACATATGGGGAATATAAAATAAGAAGTATTTTTGGAGGTATTACGGTGTATTTTGAAAGTAGAGAAATTGAAATTTGGAAATTTGGAAATTTTTCAGAATTTTTGGTAAATTTGGGATTTTTTCATAAATAAGGGTGAAATATATTGACTCAAATTTATGACTGTCATGAAGTACAATGTGTCACGAGAAAACAATCTCAGAATGGCCTGGATAAGTAAAAGCGTTCCAAAGTTATTACCACATAAAGTGACACATGTCAGAATTCAAAAATTTGGCCCAGACATTAAGGCCAAAATGGGCTCTGTCCTCAAGGGGTTAAAAGCTTCTCACGCCCCTGCCATCAGTTATAAGTTTCAAACAAATGAACACCCTCAGTCTCTCTACAACATCCCTATGCCCTGTTAAGTCTTATAGAAATGGGCTCTTATTACACTGCATCTTAGCTTAGGGAAGCTTTATACAATAAGATATCATACGATTTAATCGTTTGTTCCATGATCCAGACAAGGTGGCTTATGTCAAGTATTTAAAAAGGACCTTTCACCACTCCTGACATTCCTGTTTTAATAGCTCCATGCATTCCCCATGTAATAACAATTCTGGAACATCTATTGTTAGGTCTGTATGTTGTGCCATTCCTTTATTATTTGTAGTAGAAGTTATGAATGAATTGCTATTTGTCTTCAGTAAGGGAACAGAGGGGAGGTAACAAGTTGGGGGGGTGTACCTGCACAGTCTGAACATGGCAGCACTGATTGGCTAAAGTCAGTCTGTGCAGGTACACACCCCCAACTGGTCACCTCCCCTCTGTTCCTTTACTGAAGACAAATAGCAATTCATTCATAACTTCTAGTAGAAATAAAGGAATGGCACAACATAGAGACATAAGAATAGATGATCCAGACTTGTTATTACATGGGGAATGCATGGAGCTATTAAAACAGGCATGTCAGGAGTGGTGAAAGGTCCTCTAAGCATAGTGAAGTCACAGATCTTGCTATACAAACTGCACGGTATACTTTTTTTTTTTAATGGTAGTCAAATGTCAGACAGATGTGTAAACTAGCTGTGTGAAAAAATACAGAATATATAATGAATTAGTACATTTAGTTCAGTGCAATAAGTGCTGAATATATTTTTATAAGAATTTGTGAAAATGAAATGTCCTATAAATGTCTGTTCTATTCCTGATCTAAGGATTTAGGCTTTTAGTTGAGATGACTGTGTACTGCCCTTTATGTCCAGTGCATGTTCTCTCTGTATGCTTTAGGCCCCTTTCACACGAGCGGGAGACTCGCATGTCTCCCGCAGCGGATCTACAGGGCTGGACTCCGCACTGACAGGGATCGCATAGCATTATATGCGATCCCTGTCCGTGCGGAGTCCAGCCCTGTAGATGCGTTGCGGGAGACATGCGAGTCTCCCGCTCGTGTGAAAGGGGCCTTATGTTTCCTCTGAGCTCATGTTTGGAGAGGTTAGCTGCTCTCATGGCTTCTATCTGCTGCTGATGTAAAACGCCTAGAGCCTTATGTATGAAAACTGTCTAGGTGTAGAAGTTTCTTTGTTGCCCATAGCAACCAATCAGAGCTCCCCTTTCATTTCATATAGTGCTCTGTAGAAATGAAAGGGGAGCTCTGATTGGTTGCTATGGGCAACAAAAAAAGTCTTAGACCTAGACAGTTTTCATACATCAGGCCCAGAGGCGTAGCTACTGGGGGGGGCCCAGCAGGGATGGCCTTAGTACAATCAGGCGAATACAAGTGAGCGCTTCCATTATGGAGTCTGATGGGGGCACATTAAGCCGATCTGAGGTCTGATGGGGGCAAGGGACTGTTAGTTTAGTGATGTAAAAGCTGGGGACAGATTTCCTTTAACATAGGAGTCCCCTTTTTTACTCCTATTAATCCTATATTTTCCTGCATTATGTGGTACATTATTTAGAGTAGGGTATGTAGAAAGTCTATTGTACTGTACTTAACAGCATAGATGATCTAGCAGTTTATACAGTCATCTTGCTAATACAGTATTATAACCACAACTAGTAGTAT
The DNA here is from genome assembly GCA_900303285.1 of Rhinella marina. Taxonomy (NCBI): domain Eukaryota; kingdom Metazoa; phylum Chordata; class Amphibia; order Anura; family Bufonidae; genus Rhinella; species Rhinella marina. The sequence goes on along the minus strand of ONZH01018924.1, from coordinate 48,750 downwards.
GTGCCTGTGAAGTTGGAAACATGCGTTTGGGAAGCCAATAAGTGGGGGGCCCACTCAAGTATGTTTCGCCCCCCCATGAGCTGAACCTCTAGCTACGCCTCTGATCAGGCCCTTGGTGGGCTGTACCCAGAGAAGACTGATAGATTACAAACTGTTTTTGTCATGACTTATCTGTACTATTGATTTTATGCAAATTTATTTAAAGTTATCACTTAAACATGCTCCATGTATGAGGGAGTCGGAGTCAGGGGAAATTGAGGAGTCGGAGTCGGGGCTTTGGCTTACCGACTCCACAGCCCTGACATGTACAGCAGAAGTTGTGTCTTTAAACATGGCACCCGCTCGTGCATGCAGCAGGTGCCATAGCCGCTGGGTTTCTGCTGATTAAAACAGCAGATGTATGCAATGAGCCATAAGGTTGATTACATACATTCCTTCCCCCCAAATGCGGTGGTCAAATGTGACCAAGGCATCTGAGCAGTTCGGAAGCAGGAGCCACGCGCTCCCGCAACAGTGTTCCCTGGCTGAGATTGGAGAAACTTTTACAGTACACTAATAGCCTGAAGCCTCAAGCAGGCTTTGGCAGCAATTAGAGGAATTTACCAATACAGGCCACTAGGTGGCAGCACTATATTGTTATATTGAAAATGAAGTGTTCAATGATGGTTACCATATGTTTCGCTTTATAAGACGCACACCCATTTTATCCCTACTTTTGCAGGGTGGGGGGGCGTCTTATAAAGCGAAAAATACGGTATATAGCTAATGAACAAAATGGGCAGTCTAATGATTGCCAGTTATAGTCACCCAGTGAAAATAGTTAAATCAGTTTTAAAAATATATATAAAAGTTTGTCACCCCCCTTTCCTTAAAATAAAAATACTTAACTAATAAAAAATAAAAACATTATGGGCATCACTGCGTGCAAAAATGCCCATACAATTAAAATAATACTAATGCTATACGGCAAATGGCGTAACGGGGAAAAAAATAACAGCCAATTCACCATTTTTTTTGTCACTCCCCAAGAATCTTTTTTATAGAAAAGTGATCAAAGTCACACACACTTCAAAATGGTAGAAAGTACAGAAGAGTACAAAAAGTACACTTGAAAGTACAGGGAAAAAAAAAAAAAAAAAAAAAAAGTGAGCCCTCACACAGCTCCATGCACATAACTACAAAAAAGGTGATGCATTGACATTATCGCCCCTTCTGAACAGAGTCACAAAGTCACAGCACAGAATGGAGCCCATCTGCTCTGCTCCAATAATCAAGGGAATGTGGGCTAGGAGAGTATAAAAACTGGAGGCAATGAGGGGACTCTGCATGAGTGACACTTCAGGGGGCATCCTACACTTTTGAGGAACCTTTTGGGGTATCATACCGTGTTAGGGCACTGAGGATGCTGCAATACTGTCTAGAGGGTATCACTATTGTGAGGTGGCACTACGGGAACATCCTTACTGTGTGGGCAGGATTAGAGGCATGGCTCTGGCACAGTGCATTACTGGTCTTGTGCCTCCTTACATTTTTTTTTTTTCGGCTTGGATCTTCACTTGATGGCAGACCCAGGTATGTGGGCCGGTACAAAAAGTACTTGAGTATCATTGGCATATAGTACCGCACTGTATACAATCACAAGTAAAAACTGCTGCGTGGATAATTAAGTAACTACTTAAACTTCATGTTACACAGATCCTGAATATTGCTGTGTACATAAGCCCTAAATGTACTTTAATTCTAATCCACATTTGAATGCCAGTCAGAGTTCATACAAAAGCTGAAAAATTAGGGATAGGTATGAAATTTAAAAAGGCACTCCCACAAACAATTTTATTCTGACCTGTTAGGAAGGTACATGATGTAAACTGTAGTGAAGATAATCTTCTGCTAATCAACTGACAGGATAGCATTACTGTTACTTCTCTATTCATTCCTAGGAGACAGACATTGAGGCTACCATAAGAATAAATACATACAAACTGGCCTCCTGTCTAAACATAAGATGGTGCGTGATTTGAAGAGTCAGATTGTTGGTCACATGACACAGCTGAGGATCAGATGGGAGGTTCTAACTCAAACACAGTCTCTAGAAAGAAAATTACCTTCAATACAGTTTATACCAGGCATGTACATTTCTAACAGGTCAGAGAATAAAAATTTCTGTCAGGGGGCTTCTTTATATACACATTATATATACACATGAAATGCAGAATGTCAAACTGTACAACCAGAACACATGCATGAGAAGAACAGAGGACAAACGGAGGGTCACACCAGTACTTGCAATGCACCATGAAATATGAGAATCACCAACGGCACACTTTTCTGGAACCAAGCCCTAATGGCTTCTTTAGCCCTAGGTGGCAAAGGTGCCCATAATGCCTCTTAGCAAATGATATATTCTTAACATGGCTAGAACTACTTCTTGCAAAATACTGAGGAGTATCTCTGCCCAGCAGAAAAATAAATGAGTGCACATGCTGTTAGTGGGCAGGTCAATAACACTACACAGTGTAAAGTAAGGGCTGTATTACATCACATTATCTGACAAATCTTCTGACCAATAACAGTTTACACACACACACACCCCAACTATTAGTCTGATTGGACAGAAATTGGTCAGATAATCTATTGGTGTAATACAGCCCTAAAGCCCCTTTCACACGGACGAGGTTTCCGCGTGGGTGCAATGCGTGATGCGAACAGAAAAAACTGAACGAACGTACACAATTGTCAACTGACTGCGATTGCGTGCGGATTGGTGTGGATTTTCCAGAACGCATCCGGACTTAATGTGTGACGCCCATGTGAAAGAGGCCTAAGTGTTTCGCCCCTCATTGTGCTATTATGGGTCTACTCTAACCACAGGAAGAAGTTAAGTCCTTTGGTAGACATACAGGACGACAGTGTAAAGAAAAATTTCACCTTTCATTTTCCAAAGGAACTCTGAACAATGAAAGGTGTAATCTGATTGGCTTCGTTGCATATAGCAGCCAGTTTTCCTTTACAACCCTTTTATTAAATCTACCCATAGTATCTCCAAATCTATATTAGGGGAAGATATCTTAATGCCTGGTTAAAAGCAGAAAAAATGGTGGATGTTATGAAGGCAGACAACTTGACAATTGCATATTAGGGGTTGCCATTAACTGGATATGTGAGAGAACAGGGCTCATTTGTCAAAACATTTAAAGGGGTTTTCAGAGATTCTGATATTGATGGCCTGTCCAGCATCCAAACGATCAACTGTTTGAGGAGGCCATGGTGCTCCAGTGAGCGCTGCAGTGTTATCGCAGCTTACCAAGCACAGCTCCATTGACAGGATACAGCCCATGCTTGGTATTGCTGGTAAGCTGCATTCTATGGAATGGGGCTGGGCTGCATGCCACTAACCAAAGAACATGACATCACTGGCCTAGGAAGAGGCCACAGCACTCAGAGCACCGTGGCCTCTTCAAACAGCTGTACGGCAGGGGTCCTAAGGTGTCAGACCACAGCTGATCGGATTTGATAACCGATTCTGAAGACAGGAGATTATAGATCTCAGAAAACCCCTTAAAAAAAACCTGTAACAAAAAAGGCAATGTAATGTCCAGTTCCTTCTGTTTTTTAATTAGCAGGTCACTTCCAAATTTTTTTTCATCACATATACCTACCGGCCTATATGTAAATATTGTATATAAATTTGTTAAACTTTATTAACAATGTGGATTAATGTGCATAATCTATATAGGATTTTTTATAACTGCTGACTGCTACACCCAGGACCCCCCATTGATCAGCTGTTTGAGAAGGCAGCAGTGCTCAGAATGAGGCTGAGTGAGATACCAAGCACAACAGATATACAATGTATGGCGCTGTGCTTGGTAAGCTGTGAGAAGGCAGCAGCACACAGGAGCACCGGTGCCTTCTCAAACAGGTAATCAGTGAGGGTCCCGGGCATTGGGCCCTTCAGTCTGCAGATGAAAATATGGTTTGGCCATTTTGCCTTGTTATGTGCCAAGGTTTGTTGAAAAGTCAAACCGACTCCATCTCTAAAAAGTGGTGGTGAAGCAGTTTTCTCTCTCTCTCTCTGAGATACCTCTTCTCATTTTCCCATTGAGAATTGCCACCAAGTCTCCATACACAGCTGGTCTTCAAAGCAGAGCCAGCACATCCCCTAAACCACAAGTAGAGACGAATGCAAGAAGCTACACACAACAGCTGGAACAACTACTGTCTAGCTTCCAGAAAACAGTGCATACGTACATGGGCATATAGGACAGGAGTACAAAAAGGTTGGAACAGGATGAGTGAAGTCTGCATTGCACACCGAGAAAGAGGTGGGCTGGGATTGTGAATGGGACCAAGAGAAGGGCCCACAGGGGAAGAGGACCAGGACAGTCATTAAAGGGGAGTGGGCTGCAAGGATTAGAGATATGGCTGTGACTACAGAAAGAGTGGCATGAGGTTGTGGTGGTAACTACTAAAATGTAAACACAATTACTACCCTTTGTAAATGCTGAGACTAGTATTGAGCGAAGTGAGCTTCGGATGCTTCATCTGAAGTCACCATGTTCAAAAGTTCGGAATTACTGTACGTTCAGATGTGCCAAAGTTAGTTATGCACGAAGTCGCAAGCAGAAAAAAAAAAAAAAACACAACTGAACTTATTCCGTTAATTACCGTATTACTGTACTATTCTGAATCAGTATTATTCCAAAGTTTTGAAAGAAGCGACTTCAGATGCAGCATCCGAAGCTCGCTTCGCTCAATACTAGTTGAGACAAAACCACCTTTTTCTGCTTCATGGCACAGTAAGAACATGCAATTCATCTGTATCACAGTAAAACTATACTTAAAAAACCCAAATAAACAATTACTTGTTTTTGTGCAGCAATCATGCCACACTTTACCTACATGAGAACATAACCACAATAGTAGCATTGCCCCCACGTCTCACAGCTGGTCTGAAACCGTAGGGTAGCTCAGAGGGTTTAAACTTAACCCTTTAAACTTGGTGGTACGGGTAAACCAAATATTCACTTATCACAAGGTGGCATTTTTAATTTCTCTGACTGCAATTCATTACTTTATTGGGAAAACCTCAAGTGAAGAGCAAAGCCAGGCTGGCATAGTGTTGCCGACTCAACATTTAGAGATTTGTTCAGGCTGGAAATACTAGAACAAGAGAATCATTACCACAACATTTACCTTACCTGGTAGTAGGGATGTAGAAAAGCATCTGGACATCCAGATAAAGCCATCTGTTTATGAATATCAGTTTTAAAACCTTTGCCGACACCTGTAAAAAAAAAAAACAAAAAAAAAACATTTTAAATGAGGATTTATTTTCTGGCGTTTAAAACTTTAATGCTAACATTTTACACTAGAACATTTTCACAGTAGGCAAAAGGTTACTTCCAGTCAGGATTGGCCTTAGGGGTGTGCGACTGCACAGGGCACACTACCTCTCACTTCTAAAGGGGACGTCCGAAGGTCCCTTCTCCAATCCTCTTCCTCTCAAATCACTCAGGGTCCAGGCTCTCCTGTATTCACAGAGATGATGGGTTCCCTGACCCACCACTGAATGTTCTGTTGTGCTGCCTGCAATGTAACCCAGAAGAGCCCCAGACTGGATCACTGGAGGATGTCGTGGGACCAGGGAAAGGCAAGTATTATAAAGTGTGTGCACTGCATAGTGGGAAGGGGCACAGAGAAGACAAATGATCTATAGCCATCACTACCATTAGAGGAACTGTGTGTAGAACTCTAAAATTTTCAATGGATATAGTATGTGACATATTCAGAGGTACAGTGTATACCGTTTTAATTAGGGCTCAGCAAGTGGCACTACAAGGAGTTGGTGTATGTAGACTATGGATCTGTTGGAAAACCGAGAAGCTGAAGACACATGATCGACAAACTTGGTCATTTTTCTCTTCCTTGCGATTTCTAGGCTGCTACCACACCTATCTGCTTTTGCTATAGGAGTCTGGCCTTTTCCTTTGAACAAATGCGATTTGAAGCTAAAGGAAGGTTTACACCACAGAACGTTACAGCCGATGGTTGCTTCCTTCCTGTAGTCGGCTGTTTGTTCCTCCTCCACAGTATGACGACAGGGGACCCCATACAGAATCATTGTTTCTGGCCAGCAGATCGCTGTTTAGACAGCACGATCTGCTGCACAGAAATAATTGGTGTGCCTGCACAAACAAGATCACCCAATGAACCGGCATTTTACTCGTTCATCGATGGCATATTTAGATGGGCAGATTGTTGGAAACAAGTATTCAAAGGAACGGTCATTCCTGATAATCTGCCTGAAAATCTGGCCCTGTAAATACACCTTATTCTCCCACAAATAGTTGTAATGGGCTCTTTGGGTTAACATCAGGACCACATTTGCTGGGCTTTGATAAGGCACTTAGATTTAGCTACATCAATTCTGACTATTAGATCCCCACAGCAGTTTTTTTTGTTTTTTTTTTACACTATTATGGCCAACAGAATTAGTGGAAGTATATTTGGGGTAATGAATCAACCAATTACCTTTAACAGAAAAAAATAAAATTTCTTATATCTGGTCATTGTTTCTTACACAATCTGGAAACCTAAAATGATTTATCATTTCCCTGCATCAATAAGGTGGTGCTAAACCGTCTCAAGCTACATGTTTGCAACTTAATTTTTTATTTTTTTTTTAGCAGCCCTCACCACTTCAGAAAAGGGGCATGGCAAGGGTGGTAAAGGAGTATAGACTGCAGCATGACAAAATTTCTATCATTTATGCCAGTTTTCTGGCATGAATGAAGCCAGAAATCTACAGTAGTTCAGAGCTGCCATAGATTTCTTTAGGTGCACAGACTTCTGCAGGACGCACCTTGTCATAAATTGGGCACATCCTCCAGCAGCAGATGGGATATTAACACTGGTGCAGGAGGAAAAAAAAAAAAAAAAAAAAAAAAACTTCTACATTTGGTTAAATTAAAAGGGTATGCCAATATTGATAAAGGAAATGAAAATCAGACATTAGTACATGACAATCTATTCCTAACAAAGCTAGAACCAGAGATTTCCACATTTACTGCTCCAATTGCTCTGCAAGATTATGTAAAGCCTAGCAGCTCAGGGGTGTGTGGCCTTTCTGCTGCAAGGTCAACCAGCTCAGCGAGACAAAAAATAAATAAATAAAATATGAAAAACAACAAACAGCAGGTGGCGCTACACAGATACATTTTAAGTAATAAAAGTTAGTGTTTTCACCAAGATTTAAATACTGATGACTAGTGTTGCTTGAGCACCAAAGTGCTCAGGTAGCGCACTTTGGGATGCTTGAGTGCTCTACAGAGCACAATTGAAGTCAATTGGAGAACCAGAGCATTTAACCAGGCACCCCCTGCTCTGAAGAGGGGAGGGTGGCTGGTTCACAGGAAAAGATCAGAAACTGTTGGAAACACCACTGAAATGGTTCGGGAACAGCATGGGGAGGATGCCTGGATGTATCTTGGACTCCCAGGTCGCTGCTGGGAGCGATGTTGTCCGAGTATTACGCCACTTTTACTGACTGACAATACTACGCACAAAACAGATTTTAGAGGAAAAATTGTTAGGAAACACTTTTTCCTGTATATTTACTCTATATAAAGTACAAGGGCTGCCAAAAAATTACAAGGAAGAGGAACTGCGATACAACCTCTATATCACATAAAGGAGGGCCTAATTCACATTGTGGTACAATTGTTAAAGGGGGTTGTCCAAGTTATATTTATTGATGACCTATCCTCAGGATAGGTCATCAATATCAGGTCAGCAGGGGTCCGACACCCTGCACCCCCGCCGATCAGATGTTTGAAGAGGAGGCATGCGCCCTGCCAGTGCTGCCTCCTCTTCATTATTTACCTGCTCGCCATAACATCCGCAGCGGTGAGCAGGTGTAATTACACCTACCCGTCCCATTTATTTCAATGGGATGGATCGCTCCTATACAAGTGTATGGGAATGAGCCGTTCCATTGAAATAAATGGAATGGCTTGGGTGTAATTACACCTGCTCACTGCTGCGGATGTTACGGCGAGCAGGTAAACAATGAAGAGCTGGCAGCACTGGCATGATGCGCGCCTGCTCTTCAAACAGCTGATCAACAGGGGTGCCGGAACCCCACCGATCTGATATTGATGACCCATCCTGATGTTTCCTCAAAACTGCAGAACACCTACTTCTTGGCAAGGGAGATGGCCGCTAGGGGGTGCCCGCCATCTCCCTGTGGCCACCCCACAGCCTCTTCCAGCTTGTTGCGGTGCTGCGGATCCCTCCCCCTCTGTACTGCCGTCCTTGCTTGCGACCTTCCCAGGTTGGGTCAGTGATTTCATCGTCGCCTCCTCCACTTCCTCACTCTGGTCCTCCTCCTGACTTGTTGACTTAACAAGAACCTCACTTATTGAAAACTGTGTCTCATCCTCAACATCTTAAGAAACTGCCATTCCCCATCATCTTCTTCGGACTAACTGTGGATGCTCAAGACTTTGAGAATCAGTGTACAAGATCTCTTCAGGTCCCTCTTCAAGCAGGCTTGGCGAGAGGCCCAAATCAAGGAATGGCAATGTAAAGAGCTCATCAGAATATCCGAGTGTGGGATCACTTGTTTGCCAAGACTCTCCATGGTGGGAGGAAGGAGGATCAGGGTGAGGATTCTGTTGACCAGACTCTTGGCTACTGAGACTGGACTTTGTGGAAGGCAGAGTGGCGCTTAACAGACTGGAAGCATTATCTGCTGCAATCCAACCGAACACCTGGTTGCACTGGTGTGGCTTCAAGAGTGGTGTCCTGCACTGCCCTGCAAACTGGGACATGAAACTAGGTATCATGGATGAGTGCATTTCTTGTGCTCTGGCAGCAGGCGCAGTTTCACCACACCCAGGGCCACAGCCTCTGCATGCACCATCAGCAGAACGGCCACTTCCCCGTCCCTTACTGCTCACCTTGTACATATTAAATAGTATATATGCTTGCAAGTATGTCACACGTACAGTAGCACAGGTATTGTAAGTATATGCGCAAATAAATGATGGTTAATGTCACTGGTTTTTAGTATGCGCAAATCTAACACAAGGGATGTAGCACAGGTTGTGTCACTGTCAGCAGCGGCCAAAAATGACGGTCAATGTCACTGATTTTTAGGATGCGCAAATATAACACAAGGGATGTAGCGCAGCTATTAATGTCAGCAGCGTCCAAAAATTACAGTCAATGTAGCGCTAATAATAAATCAGGAAACCAAGTAAGACACTAGTCCTTAAAAGGACTTTTGGTTCTCCAAATGCTCTAAACCCTGCCTAAACACACTTCTAACACTGTCCCTACACTGTCCTATACCAACACTACACTAGCTCTTCCTTCTCCAGCAGCTCTCCGACTCGCACTATGCCGAGCCTCATGTCACCGGGTGCTATATAGCACCCAATGACGCGTTGCGGCCAGCCAGTCACTAATTCCAGTAGCCAACTTGGCTACGGCATTGCAGTGTATTCTAGGCCTTCCCCGCACATTTATTGGCTGCCTAGCAGCCAATAAACATGCGGGGAGGGGACTCAAGCTTCGCGCTAAAGCACACGAAGCGTTTGTCCAAACACAGCGATGTGGCAAGCATCGCGATGGTCGAGCGAACACAAGCGTTCAGGCTAGTATGCTCACCCAACACTACTGATGACCTATCCTCTGGTTACATATCCAAAACCCCTTTTTGCTCTGGGCATCAAGGCTAAAACAACTCTTGTTGTGTAAAACTCACATGTAAAAAAACTCTCAAGGGGTTAAAGCATACAACACACTACTAACAATAGCATTTTTAAGACCATTTTATGTAGGGACCAGGATATTAAACTTTTTTTTGTAATAAACTTAACTGGGGAAATCTTTTTGCACTAGAAAACAGGGTGTAAGGGTCCATTCACACGTCCACATGTGTTTTGCGGATCCGCAAAACAGACACCGGCCGTGTGCCGGCACTATAGAAACGCCTTATCTTGTCCATGGCTGTGGACAAGAATAGGACATGTTCTATTTTTTTTGCGGGGCCGAGGAACAGAAGTTCAGATGCGGACAGCACACTGTCCACATCTTTTGCAGCCCCATTGAAAATGAATGGGTCCACACCGGTTCCACAAAATTGCGGAACGGAAGCGGAACCATTCATACAGATGTGTGAATGGAGCCTAACAGTAGCAAATCTGAGTGCTCCTAAGGGGGAATATGTCTTCAGAGTTCTACTGAGCGCTGACACCTGTATTTAACACAGTAGCGTTGTGCCTTCCTATTGTAACTACCCCAATTCTCTATTATGTACAGTGCCTTGCCCCTGGAACTTTTCAACCTTTTGCACATTTTAGGCTTCAAACAAAAGGATATAACATTTTACATTTTTGGTGAAGAATCAACAACAAGTGGGTCACAATTGTGAAGTGGAACGAACTTTATTGGATCATTTAAACTTTTTTTGTAATAATAAAACTTAAAAGTGGGGCGTGCAAAATTATTCGGCCCATTTACTTTCAGTTCAGAAAACTCACTCCAGAAGTTCATTGAGGATCTCTGAATGATCCAATGTTGTCCTAAATGACTGATGAAGATAAATAGAATCCACCTGTGTGTAATCAAGTCTCCGTATAAATGCACCTGCTCTGTGATAGTCTCAGGGTTCTGCTTAAAGCACAGAGAGCATCATGAAGACCAAGGAACACACCAGGCAGGTCCGTGATACTGTTGTGGAAAAGTTTAAAGCCGGATTTGGATACCAAAAGGTTTCCCAAGCTTTAAACATCCCAAGGAGCACTGTGCAAGCGATCATATTGAAATGGAAGAAGTATAAGACCACTGCAAATCTACCAAGACCCGGCCGTCCCTCTAAACTTTCATCTCAAACAAGGAGAAGACTGATCAGAGATGCAGTCAAGAGGCCCATGATCACTCTGGATGAACTGCAGAGATCTACAGCTGAGGTGGGAGAGTCTGTCCATAGGACAACAATCAGTCGAACACTTCACAAATCTGGCCTTTATGGAAGAGTGGCAAGAAGAAAGGAACTTCTCAAAGATATCCATAAAAAGTCTCGTTTACAGTTTGCCACAAGCCACCAGGGAGACACACCAAACATGTGGAAGAAGGTGCTCTGGTCAGATGAAACCAAAATCCAACTTTTTGGAAACAATGCAAAAAAATATGTTTGGCATAAAAGCAACACAGCTCATCACCCTGAACACACCATCCCCACTGTCAAACATGCTGGTGGCAGCATCATGGTTTGGGCCTGCTTTTCATCAGCAGGGACAGGGAAGATGGTTAAAATTGATGGGAAGATGGATGGAGCCAAATACAGGACCATTCTGGATGAAAACCTGTTGGAGTCTGCCAAAGACCTGAGACTAGGACGGAGATTTATCTTCCAACAAGACAATGATCCCAAAACAAAGCAAAATCTACAATGGAATGGTTAAAAAAGAAACATATCCAGGTCTTAGAATGGCCAAGTCAAAGTCCAGACCTGAATCCAATTGAGAATATGTGGAAAGAGCTGAAAACTGCTGTTCACAAACGCTCTCCATCCAACCTCAAAGAGCTCGAGCTGTTTTGCAAGGAAGAATAGGCAAGAATTTCAGTCTCTAGATGTGCAAAACTGATAGAGACATACCCCAAGCGACTTGCAGCTGTAATCGCAGCAAAAGGTGGAGCAACAAAGTATTAATGCAAGGATAATTTTGCACGCCCCACTTTTCAGTTTTATTATTACAAAAAAAGTTTAAAATTATCCAATAAATTTCGTTCCACTTAAAGGGGTTGTCTCATCTTGCCTAATGGGGGCATATCGCTAGGATATGCCCCCATTGTCTTATAGGTGCGGGTCCCACCATTGGGACCCGCACCTATATCGAGAACGGGGCCCCGCAAAGTGGTGGCTGGAGGACTCCGGTCCGGCCACCACCAAGCCGGCTCCCCATAGAAATGAATGGGAGCGCACCGCGCTTGCGCGGCCACCGCTCCTATTCATTTCTATGGAGCCGACGGAAATAGCCGAGCCAGCGCTCGGCTATCTTCGCCGGCCACATTGAAAATGAATGGAGGCGGCTGCGCATGCGCAGTGCGCCCCCGTTCGCTTTCGGGGCCCCGTTCTCGATATAGGTGCGGGTCCCAGCGGTGGGACCCGCACCTATAAGACAATGGGGGCATATCCTAGCAATATGCCCCCATTAGGCAAGATGAGACAACCCCTTTAACAATTGTGACCCACTTGTTGTTGATTCTTCACCAAAAATTTAAAATGTTATATCTTTTTGTTTGAAGCCTGAAGTGTGGCAAAAGGTTGTAGAGTTCCAGGGGGCTGAATACTTTCGCAAGGCACTGTACATGTTCCCCCATCACTGCCTGTGGTGATAGAGGGGATCCAGATATTAAAATTGTTAGGAGTATGTAACCCTTCCCTTTACATTCCTGTAGGGGGGTCATCACCTCTTTCATGGCCTTCCAGGCCGGAGATTGTAGCAATAAAGACCAGTAAGATGGAACAACTTCATAGAAACCGGAGCCCTATCAAAGTGTGAAGATGTCATGTACCAGCCTTATACAGGCCAGAACTGTTAGATGGGTCAGGAAAAGGCTAGTGTCCTTTCCAGCCGAGGTCACACATGAAACCCTCATCTTGCCATGTACATAGAAGAAATAAATGGACAAATCCATATTTGTGCCACGTGCTTCCGCCTGAGAACTTAGGCCATGTATATTCTTCCATGGTATCAAAACTCCATCTATCATGCCACTACCCCTGCCATGTTTGGTACGCATGTGGGACATTCAGACAGAGTGGATCGAGACAAGATGAAATTGGTTTCCAGCAAGTGGTCGTAACAGTCATAAAAGGTCATTACCATAATCCCTGGCCTCCTCTCATATCACAGGTGGGGGAGGAGGGGGATGATGGGGTGGATGATACTGACCCTTTTTAACACATGCAGGGAGAAAAGCAAACATTTCTTTGGGCATCACTAGCTGATGGAGTGACCGATATTTCTGCTTCCCCAGGCAACCGGACTTAAACGTCTCGTAACGTATTAAGTTCTTTTTATGACTTATTTTACAAATTGTTATTTTTGCACTGTATGTACAAGTCTGAATATTTTATGTTATAATTTCTATGATAACGCCATTATTTGTACGCACTGCCCTTTTTTGATATTCACTTTAAACTTCACTAAAACCCTTAGTGTTCTAACGATTTCATGACCTTAGAAGAAGCGTTATCTATATTGATTTATTAACCCTGTGAATGCTAGCAGCTGTAGAGAGTACTTAGGTGTTATTTAATGCAAAGGTGTCTCAACAGCCTGATATGACAAGTGGTGGCAGCTAAGATTGATTAGTTTCAGGAAGGAGTGCTGACAGAGGGAGGTCCAGTGTGACCTTGCAGGCTCCCATACTGAATCTAAGTCTGCGGATCCTAATACTGCCCATCACCCTGCCTATCTGACTTGTATGTAACAAGTGTCTTCAGCGCTCAGTAGAACACTGAAGACTAACTGGCCTTATCAAAATTAACTGAACATGGCCAAGATGACTCTTTACCCCATTTTCTAGTACAAACATCTTTCACTAATCAAGTATATTACAAAAATGTGCATTCCTGTCCCTACAAAATATTAAAATAACCTGAAAAGTTACACCTTAAATAAAAAGGTAACAGTTTAAGGGGGTTTTCTGGAGATTAAGTTTTTCCTTATCCATAGAATAGGGGATATCTATTAGATCAATACCACTGATCTAATAGTTATCCCCAATCCTGCAATATCCGGAATACCCCTTTCTAGCCAACACACGCACATAACAGCATCTCAATGAAATCATAAGTTTCCCCTGGGTAATGAGGGTCTCACATGCCAACAACAAATTCAGTGATAATGTACCCGTCTAACCAACTGCTGCAGTCAACCACTGGCCTCAGCAGACTCTCCGTACAAGTTGTCATGTCACATTTGATGCACCCCTAGAGTAGAAACTACAAAAAAAATGACCCCATTTTGGAAACTACGGGATAAGGTGGCAGTTTTGTTAGTACTATTTTAGGGTACATACGATTTTTGGTTGCTCTATATTACACTTTTTGTGAGGCAAGGTAACAAAAAAAATACCTGTTTTGGCTTGGTTTATAGAGCAGGTCGTTACGGACGCGTCAATATCTAATATGTATACTTTTTTATTTAAGTTTTACACAATATTTTTTAAACAAAAAATAAATAAATCATGTTTTAGTGTCTCCATAGTCAGAGAGCTGTAGTTTTTTTTTATTTTTTAGGCGATTGTCTCAAGTAGGGGCTCATTTTTTGAGGGATGAGATGACGGTTAGATTGGTACCATTTTTGGGGGCATACGACTTTTTGATCACTTGGTATTACATTTTTTGTGATGAATGATTTTTTAGCACAGTTTTTAATTTTTATTTTTTTACGGAGTTGACCAGGCGGGGTGGATCATGTGATATTTTTATAGAGCAGGTTGTTACGAACGTGGCGATACCTAATATGTATATTATTTATTTTTTTTTTCTATTTTTTACAATTTTATATGTGACAAAGAAAAAAAAAAAAAAAAAAAAAAAAGCCATTTTCCCATACTTTATTTTTTTTATTGTTAAAAACACTTATTTTACTTTTTACTTATGTCCCACTATGGGACTTCAACATTACAGGGTCTGATCCCTGTTCAATGCAGCACAATACATCTGTATTGTACTGCATTGACTATCAGTGTATTACACACTGTAATACACTGATAGTTTGCCTATGAGACCCAGCCTGTGGGCTGGGCCTCATAGGCCTCCGTAGCTGCCGGGCTCCCAAGCCCCTGAGAGGCTTGGGGTTGCCATGGCAACCATGGGCTCCCGTGATCGCAGTGCGGGGAGCCGATGTAACAGGTGAGGGAGCGCAAACCTCCCAAATGCCGCAGTCTGTGCTGAATGCAGCACATGAGGGGTTAATCCACTGGCATCGGCGTCATCATCGATGTTGGTGCATGCAGCAGGGATCCGGCTGTCAGCTGCATCAGCAGAGTCATTGCACTGTACAGCTGGGGCTTGTAGAGTCACACATACCATGCGTTTTGTAGGTTTTTTTTTTGTTTTGTTTTTTTACAGCAGTCCGACTGGCGGCAATTTTATTCATCTTCTTAGCAGAATGGGGGGGGGAGCTGCAGTCTTGTTGACACCCACAAATATCCACGAGGAAAACCTCAGACTGCTACACATCCCCCCAGCTCTGCAAATGCATGTCAACAAAAGACCAGAAGTAGGTAAATGAGTAAATATATAATTGCCTAAAACTTGCTAAGCTATATACTGTATTACTGACCATCAGGTTTACCGTGGTTTTTTTTTGTTTTGTTTTTTTACACAGCTTGGACAACCCCTTTAATGCTTCAACATACTAAGACATTTTGGACATTTGTTTGCTTCAAACTTTGTGTTAACAGTTGTGTCCTATTGCACAAAGAGAAGTTCATAAGGCATAGTTGGGCAATTTCGTGTGGAAGAACTTGACTGTCCCATACAGAGCCCCGACCTCAACTCCATCAAACACTTTTTGGATGAACTAGAACAGAGATTACAAGCTAAGCCCTCACTGCCAACATCAGTGTCTGACCTCATAACTCTTGTTCGTAAAACTTTTGCTGTTAAAGGGGTTATCCCACGAATAACGTAAAAAAATGAAAATCAAACATATAGTACATGACAACCTCTTTTTAACAAAGCTAGAACCAGCCCTGTACCTCACATGGATCCAGAGATCTCCCCAGTCATTGCTCTGCTAGATTCATATCAAGCTGACAGCTCGGGGAGTGTCTTTTCTGCTGAAGCTCAGGAGGCGTGTCCATGCTCTGCCTATCACAGCTCAGGAGACAGTTAAAAGTTGAAACTGAGCATGTGTGGCCTGCTCAGTGACCAGGTCAAAGAAATAAGAAATTAAGTGGCGCTATACAGATACATTTTATTGAATAACTCCGTGGCTGTACAAAACTTTTAATGACGTGCAATTACAAAAGTATTCAGATCCAAGTGCTGGTGTGAAAACTGTAGAATATTTTTCATGGGACAACCCCTTTAATATCAGAAAGAATCATATTTTACATTTCAGAAACCCTGTAGTACAACAGATACGTCAGATATGTGTCCAAAGGGCTCGAGTTCGGGTTGACAGATTACTGGGAGGGGCTGGAGAAGATCCAGCAGTCATGGTCCATATCGGAACCAATGACAAAGTTAGAGGTAGGTGGAGCGTCCTTAAAAATGATTTTTAGGGATTTCAGGCATAAGCTTAGGGCAAGGACCTCAAAAGTAGTGTTTTCCGAAATACTGCCTGTACCACGAGCCACACAAGAAAAGCAGCGGGAGATTAGGGAGGTAAACAAGTAGCTCAAGAACTGGTGTAGGAAGGAGGGATTTGGGTTCTTGGAGAACTGGGCCGACTTCTCTGTCAGCTACAGGCTCTACCGTAGGGATGGGCTGCACCTCAATGGGGAAGGGGCAGCTGATTTGGGGGAGAAGATGGCTAGAAGGCTGGAGGAGTGTTTAAACTAGGGACTGGGTGGGAGGGTAACTACATTATAGGAGGGGAAGATAGTGCAGATAGAGATCTGGGGCAATATAATGGAACTGGGGGAGGAATGGGAGGAACTACAACAGTTCAGAAGGAAAGGTGTAGGGTAAAAAAAAAATATACATAAACCTTTTAACTGTATGTACACTAATGCCAGAAGCCTGACTAAACTGGTGAACTGGAATTAGTGATGTGTGAGGAGGACTATGACATACAGTGGGAATAACAGACATGGCTGGATAATAGCTATGACTGGGCAGTTAACATACAGGGTTACAGTCTGTTTAGAAAGGATCGCCAAAACCGTAGATGGGGAGGGGTCTGCCTTTATGTAAAGTCCTGTCTAAAGCCCACAGTCCGGGAAGATATAAGTGAGGGACATGAAGATGGAGTCACTGTGGGTAGTAATAAATGGAGCCAAAAAACAATAAAATACTAATAGGGGTTTATTATAAACCACCCAATATATCAGAGTCCACAGAAAATCTACTTCTAAACGAAATAGACGAGGCAGCAAATCATAATGAGGTCGTTATTATGGGGGACGTCAACTACCCAGATATAGACCGGGAAACTTAAACCTGTATATCTCAAAGGAAACAGGTTCTTGGCAACAACCAAGGACAATTACCTTTCCCAAGTGGTTCAGGACCCAACTAGAGGGACGGCCATACTGGACTTCGTATTAAGCAATAGACCTGACAGAACAACAGATGTGCAGGTTGGGGGACACCTGGGACCATAAAATAATAATAGTGACCATAAAATAACCTTCCAATTGTCATTCAATAGAGCGTTTCTTCAGGGAGGAAAAAAAAAAAAAAAAAAAAATACCAAACTTCAAAAAAGCAAAAACTTTTGTCAACTAAGAGGCCATAAGCCTAACTAACTGGGACAAAGTCCTCAAAAATAAAAATACAGCCACAAAAAACGGGATATTTTTTAAAAGCATCCCAATTGTGAGAGATGCATACCTTATGGGAATAAAAGGTTAACCCCTTCGCGACCAGCGCCGTACATGTACGGCGCTGGGGCGATGCGGGCACATGGCGCCCGCTCGCGGGTGCGGCGGGCGTCATGGCCGGCAAGTCTCTGCTGTTTCTAACAGCAGAGACTTGCCGCTACTTACCGCCATCGGCGGCGTCTTCCGGGGTGACTAGATGCCGTGATCACGGCATCTAGTTGCGTCTAAACCCGGAAGCGTTCGCTTCCGGGTGGTGTACAGACACCCCGTGTGGCCAATCGGGGTGTCTGTACACCATATGAAAACTGTAATCCTCGCTGGTGAGGATTACAGTTTTCAAAGTGCAATTCTTATTCTGGCCACTAGATGGCAGGCCAGGATAAGAAATGAGCGATTGATGGATTTCTGAGTCTATAAAACCCAGAATTGCTCATAAAGAAAAAAAAAAAAAAAAGCCACAATTTATAAGCCCATATTTGAGCTTTCTAATAGTAAAAAAAAAATTAAAAAAAAAAAAATGTTAAATATATAAAAAATAAAAAAGATGTAAAAGTTCAAATCACCCCCCTTTCCGTATAAGTAAAAAATAAATACCTAAATAACAATAAATATAGACATCATGGGTATCACCGTGACCGAAAACGCCCGTACTTTTAAAATCTAAAAAAAAAAATTCCAATACGGCGAATTGTGTGGCGGAAAAAAGCGTCCAAATGGCGATTTGCCGTTTTTGTCGCTTTTTTTTCTAAAAAAAAATTAAATAAAAAGTGATCAAAAAGTCATACACACCCCAGAATGGTATCAATAAAAACTTCAGATCGTCCCGCAAAAAATGAGCCCCCATACAGCTCTGTACACATAAATACCAAAAAGTTATAGGGGTCAAGATTTGACAAGGAAAAAAAAAAAAAAAAAAAAAAAAAGGGCAACTTTCTAATTATTTTATCACTATGAAAACGCAGGAAAAACAACTTCGTACTGACCAGTAGAATGAAAGTAACGGATCAGTTTTAATGCACATCGAACGCTGTAAATAAGAAACCCGTAGAACTGTAGCGGAATAGCGTTTTCTTTGCAATTTCACCCGGTTTGGAATTTTTTTCCCGCTTCCCACTACACCGTATGCAATATTAAATGGTGGCGTTGGAAAGTACAACTTGTCCCGCAAAAAACAAGCCCTCATACAGCTATGTGAACAGAAAAATAAAAGAGTTATGGCTGTTTGAAGGCAGGGAGCGCAAAACGAAAATGCAGAACCGAAAAAAGCTCCGGGCGCGAAGGGGTTAACTGAGGAAAATAAACTGTCAGATGAAATGCAGAATATAAAAGTAAATTCCCCATTAAAAGTGCCCTGTCTCACCCAGGAAGAAGTACAGAGATGTCTTAAGATTAAAATAGACAAAATCGCCAGGACCAGATGGCTTACACCCCCGTATCCTAAGAGAAGTAATGTCATCGCCAGACCCTTATTTCCAATATTTAAGGACTCTATACTGACAGGGAGTGTTCCACAGGATTGGCACATAGCAAATGTGGTGCCAATATTCAAAAAAGGTCCAAAAACAGAGCCTGGAAACTATAGACCGGTAAGTTTAACATCTGTCGTGGGTAAACTGAGGGTTTTCTAAGAGATGCTATCTTGGAGTACCTAAATGAAAATAAGCAAATAACTCCATATCAGCATGGCTTCATGAGGGATCGGTCATGTCAAACTAATTTAATCAGTTTCTATGAGGAGGCAAGTTCTAGACTTGACCGCAGCGAATCAATGGATGTCGTATATCTGGACTTCTCCAAAGCATTTGACACGGTACCACATAAAATGAGAATGCTTGGACTGGGAGAAAATGTCTGTATGTGGGTAACTGGCTCAATGATAGAAAACAGAGGGTGGTTATTAACGGCACATACTCAGATTGGGTCACAGTCACTAGTGGGGTACCATAGGGGGTCAGTATTGGGCCCTATTCTTTTCAATATATTTATTAATAATCTTGTAGAAGGCTTGCACAGTAAAATATTTTTTTGCAGATGACACTAAACTGTAAAGTAATTAACACAGAAGAGGACAGTACACGGCTACAGATGGATCTGGATAGACTGGAGGCTTGGGCAGAGAAGCGGCAGATGAGGTTTAACACTGACAAATGTAAGGTTATGCATATGGGAAGGAAGACATGGAAAAGGACCTAGGAATTTTAGTGAACAGCAAACTAAGCTGTAGAGACCAGTGTCCGACAGCTGCTGCCAAGGCCAATAAGATAATGGGTTGCATCAAAAGGGGCATAGATGCCCGTGATGAGAACATAGTCCTGCCACTCTACAAATCACTAGTCAGACCACACATGACGTACTACGTCATGTACACATGACGTACTACGTACGTGTACAGTTCTGGGCTCCTGTGAACAAGGCAGACATAGCAGAGCTGGAGAGGGTTCAGAGGAGGGCAACTAAAGTAATAACTGGAATGGGTGGACTACAGTACCCAGAAAGATTAGCAAAATTAGGGTTATTCACTTTAGAAAAAAGACGACTGAGGGGAGATCTAATAACTATGTATAAATATATCAGAGGTCAGTACAGAGATCTCTCCCATGATCTATTTATCCCCAGGACTGTGACGAGGGGACATCATCTGCGTCTGGAGGAAAGAAGGTTTGTACACAAACATAGAAGAGGATTCTTTACAGTAAGAGCAGTAAGACTATGGAACTCTCTGCCTGAGGAGGTGGTGATGGTAAAGTTCACTAAAAGAGTTCAAGAGGGTCCTGGATGTATTTCTGGAGGGTAACAATATGACAGGTTATAGTTACTAGAGATGGGTCGTTGATCCAAGGAGTTATTCTGATTGCCTGATTGGAGTCGGGAAGGAATTTTTTCCCCTAAAGTGGAAAAATTGGCTTCTACCTCACAGGGTTTTTTTGCCTTCCTCTGGATCAACTTGTAGGAAAACAGGCTGAGCTGGATGGACAGATGTCTTTTTTTCGGCCTTATGAACTATGTTACAAGGAATCTAGAGGGTGTAGCGAGTGTTAACTCTAGAGGCATTTCATATAATTTATTAAAACTGGGCCATAAAAATTAAAAAGGTACATTTGGCCAATAAAATGTTGCTTTAGCACCACATGTTTTATTTTCCCAAGGGGTAACTGGAGTTAAAGCAGATCACAACTGCAGAGACCCCCAAGAAGTGAAACATTTTGGAAACTACTACCCTCGAGGAATTCTAGGGGGTATAGTGAGCAGTTTGAACCCACAAGTGTTTCATAGAATTTTTATAAAGACATGAAACCCCCCAAGATGGGACCACATTTTGGAATCCACACCCCTCAAAGAATTAATAAAGGGGTGTTACAGGACTAAGATTCAGGCCTGTCTTGATATTTAACAATTTGAGTCACTTTTTTACTGTATGGGGTCTCATTTTTTGTGGGACAATATGTAGTTTTTACTGATGCCATTTTAGAGTGTCTGACTTTTTGATCCTATTTTATTACATTATTTTGGGTAAGAGAACCGATGAAAAAATGGCCAGTTTCCCATTTTGACCCTTTTCCTTTACACCATATTGGAAAAATATTTTTATGTTACTAGTACAGGCGTTTTCAGATGCAGTGATGCCAATGATGTTCATATTTGTTATTTATGCATTTATTTTTTATTCTATGGAAAAAGGGCGTGATGTATACTCTATTTTTTTATTTCTTTTTTGTTTTGAAGCTTGCATTTGAGCCTATATTTTATTTTATTTTTTAATTCTGAACCCTTATGATTTTTATAGAATTGTTCATTTCGCATGTTGCTCAGCCACCTGCTGCCCAAAATAAGAATTGCAGCTTCAATACCCTGGGTCTCTTCGGAGAGACCCAGCGTATTGAATTCAATTACCAGCATCCTCATTGGCCAGTGAGGATGCCGGTAAGAAGTCCAGCATCTAAATGCTTTAATGACCTTGATCGGCATTATTGATGGTTGCGGTCATTAGACACAGCCGCTGGCCACGACACATTGCACGCCCGAGCGGGCGCCATGTTTGAACTTTGCTCCTGCACCATACATGTACGGTGCTGGTAGAGAACGGGTTAAATTAGACACATGGTTCAGTTACATCACACTGCCATGTGGTTTCAGACTTGACCCCGCCCCTTCATGTGCTTATATCACAGATGCAATGAATTTGGGGTAGGCAGGTTTTAATATAGTAGCAATACACTTAGCTACTGGGGGCATTCCTCGCCCAGACCAGCTTTCTGTGAAGTCTTAGCCTTAGAATGTAAGGTGGTCCCACTTCTTCCAAGTATCTTTTGTCTATATTGTTAGACTATAGGTCTGTTACAGTGTATGTAAAGCGATATGACCAGGATATTGAAAGCATTTGTATATGTTGTAGTACGTTGGAGTTAAGTAAAGGTGTGATATCTGAAAGCTGTGCGTTATTCCTGGTGATACCAAGGCAACATACTGTAGCTGTTGTATAAACTAAGAGCAATCCCTTGGGAAAAGGGGAATATTGACCAGTGGTTCCGATTATCTAATTTTTTTTGCATAGTAAATTGCTTGAGAAAGGGAAAAGGGCGCTTTACTTTAAATGTATTTCATTTTTATAAAAAACACTTTTGTAATCCTCCCCCACCCCCCATATGCATTTTGCCCCCTATGGGACTTCAACTTGTGTGCACCTGATTTATTTTCCAAGGCACATAATAAAATTCTGAATTGTACTACACTGGAACGGTACGTTTTACTCTGGTAGTTCACCTACAAGACCCAAACTGGGGCCTGGGCCTCATAGGCTTCTGATTGCATCGTGGGAAGCTGACTGTGTAAGAGAGGGAGCCCCCTCCCTCTAAATACCTTACATGAGGCAGTCAGCATTGACTGCAACATCTTAAGGGTTAATCCACTGTCACTGGAGTTTTCAGCGTTGCCAGTGGATACAGCAGGGGTCCTGCCACTGATCAAGTGAGCACAGCCTTTGTGATCTCTCGATCATTGTGCTAAAATAGTATGGTGCCGGTTCTTAACCCCCTAGGCTGCACTGTACATATACAGTCCTGGTCCAGAAGGGTTAGAGGAGTTATCCAATGTAGAATGTAAGCTGTGAAAATCAGACATCATGCAGTACATGATGATCTTGTTCTATCAAAGCTAGAAACAGCCCTGTACCTCACATGAATCTAGTGATCTCCCTATTCATTGCTCCCTTTGTGCTGCTAGATTTATTTATAGCTGGTAGCTCAGGGGGCATATCCATCATTAGGGGTGTGTCAATTCGGCTGTAGCTTTTTCCCTGTAACAGTTACAGCTTGTAACTAGCAGCAACTGAACACTGGAACTGAGCATGTGCGACCACTTCAGCAATGTTACTGAGGTGGCGAGAAAAATACAGCAAACGGCGCTACACCAGTACCTTTTATTGAATAACTCAGTGGCTATACATTTATATTAAATTCCATTATATAAATATTCAGTTTCAGGTATGGATTTGAAAAATGTAGACCACTCCTTCAAGAGCCCTATGAATAATGTAAGCAGGCATGTTGCAGAATCACAATTTTTATTAACAGTTGATCTAACAGATCAGCAGACCTGTCATTACAACTATGGTGCTCGTTATATTGACAACCTCGGGGTTGGAAAAGTGATAATACACAAGTTCATGTCCCTGTTATAAATACCTGTCCTGGGTCAATGACCACAAACAAGTGGAGATGTCTGGTGGAGTTCACTCTTCTCCACTCAGCAGTCTTAATATAGCCATGTTATTTTTAGATTCAGCACAGCAAGTATCTAGTGATCTGAACTGTAGAAGGCAGAGCTTTACAAACTGCTTCTGGAATTTTAATATTTACATGACTGGAAGCTCAACACGCCTGACACTTGGTGGCTTGCCTACTGATTATGGATTCAAGTTGCATAGCAAAATTGAAAAACTAGACTCTGGCCAGTACATGAATAACATTTTGTTAATTTGATTTTAAGAATTGTAGATGGTGGTGTAAACATGACAGAATTATACTACTCCTTAAAGAAGCACTCCCACAAATAAATGTTTATTCCAACCTGCTAGGAAGGTACCAGATGTAAACTGTAGTGAAGAAATTCTTACCAGTGACCATTTGCGAGCTATCCCCTCCCTTCTAATCCTCACCTGTGTCATGTGACCAACACTCAGATTTTCAAAACAGCATCTTATGTGTGTGGCCAGGAAGCCTGTTTCTCTGTGTATTCCTATGGAAGACTCAATGTCAGTCTAATAGGAATGACTAGAGAAGTAACTGACATCCTGTCCTGCTTCAGGGATCAGAGAGTCGGTCACATGACAGCTGAGAAATCAGGAGAGAGGGGATAACTCACCAATACAGTCACTGGTGAGAAGATTACCTTAACTTACATCATGCATCCTTTTAATAGGTCAGAATTCACATTTTTGTTGAAGTGCTACTTTAAAGGGGTTGGCCAGGAATTTTATATTGACTGCCTATTCTCAGGATAAGCCAGGCATATCTGATAGGTAGGATCTCCAATACCCTATACCACTGTCAATCAGCTGATCCAGAGTAGCCGTCCACTGCTGGGTACTGTAGTACTTCCTATTGACTTTAGCTGTGGTCAAATCAGCAATATGGCACAATCTTAAAAAGTAATGCATGGAAGAGAATTCTTTCCCTGGTGAATAAGACCTCTTCAAAAAAATCCAAGAACACAAGTCATTATCAGTCTATCCACAGGATAGATCATCAGTTTTAAACAACTGCAGAACCCCTTTAAAGGAAAACAATTATGAAAGAAAGTACTAATATATACACATACACACACATATACCATAGTAAATAATCAGACGTGAAAAGAACATTAACTGCAAAAAGAATGAGTTTGCAAAGCCAATGCAAATCCACATAAGTTAGCCCAGCAGTGTCTTATCATAAATGTGCTTGTGACCGCTCCATGACATTGCACTTCTTATCGTTAGTGCTGAAAAGGGTCTGAAGATGAAGATGTATTCTTTATCCTCTAAAAAAAAATGTCTGAAGAATTTTTAAAACTGTAGATGAGAAAGGAAAAACATAATACAGGGTGGGCCATTTATATGGATACACCTAAATAAAATGGGAATGGTTGGCGATATTAACTTTCTGTTTATGGCACATTAGTATATGGGAGGGGGGAGAACTTTTCAACATGGGTGGTGACCATGGCGGCCATTTTGAAGTCAGCCGTTTTGGATCCAACTTTAGTTTTTTCAATGAAAATTTCACAAGAAAAACAATGATGTGCTTGGTTTTAACGCAACTTTATTCTTTCATGAGTTATTTACAAGTTTCTGACCACTTATAAATTGTGTTTCTTAGTGCTGCTTATTGTGTTGGATTGTCAATGCAACCCTCTTCTCCCACTCTTCCCACACTGATAGCAACATCACATAAGAAATGCTAGTACAGGCTTCCAGTATCCGTAGTTTCAGGTCCTGTACATCTCGTATCTTCACAGCATAGACAATTGCCTTCAGATGACCCCAAAGATAAAAGTTTAAGGGGGGTCAGATCGTGAGACCTTGGGGGCCATTCAACTGCTACATGATGGTTTTCCCTCTTTATGCACTGAAGCTGGCACGTTCCCTGAGTTTTTCCAGCAAGATGGTGCACCACCACATTATGGGTGTTAGGTCCGAGCATTCCTAGATGAACAGTTCCCTGGAAAGTGGATTGGTCGTCATGGGCCAGTTGAATGGCCCCCAAGGTCTCCCAATCTTACCCCCTTAGACTTATCTTTGGGGGTCATCTGAACCCTGTACAAATGGGAGCTTTCAAGAGGATTGTATAGTAACAAATGGGGGGGGGGGGGGAACTATGGACAGCTCTGGAAACTAAAGGCATTGAGTACACCAGGTCCTGTACACCAGGTCCCAGATCAAAGTACGTGCCCCTTAAACCATTCACTTCCATAAACTAACAGCAACGTTCCCAGCAATCTCTTTACAACCAATAACCACATAAGACTTACACTACTCACAAAAAGTTAGGGATATACTGGCTTTTGGGTATAATTTATGGAAAACAAAAAGTTAATGCTACAGTGATATTATGAAAGTAGGGCATTTAAGTAGAAGCATGCAATGGTGATTTCCTCATCTCAAACAATTTACATTTACCCTCCAAAATGTCAAGGTCTCAAAAACTTTGCAATACATAGAACTACAAGTAACAGCACACTGCTTCTCAACTGCACAATGATATAAGCAAAAAATTAATATACAATACATACAACTATGTAATCCTGCTAATTAAAATCACCACCAACCATCTACAAGGTGCTTTTAATTAGCAGGATTACATAGCTGTATTCTACTTTGCCCATATTGTAGGCAGAAAGCCCAGGAGAGGCAAGTGTTAGAGTAGGCCCTGTCTGATGGAAGCCACCTTGTCGCTGGTAGATGGACCAGACATATTTTTGATCAATATGAGCAAAGAGCTTCTATTTTTTAGTGTGCACCTGCATTTTCATATATACTATACATTATGGAGGTGCTGGTAGGTTTATTTTTTCTGTCTCAATAACTTGTCATGTAGCCTTGAGCATCAATTACATCTTGACAACAATGCCTCATGCTGTTCACAAGTCGACTTATTATCTGATATGACATCCCACTCTTCTTGAAGGGCAGCCCTCAGGTGATTGGGGTTTTGGGTTACAGAGTTACGAGCCTCTACACGACGTCTCAGCTGATCCCATAGGTTTGCAATGGGATTCAAGATTGCAGAATGTGCAGGCCAATCCATTTGAGGTACTCTAGTCTCCAGCAACCGTTGCCTAATGATGCTACCTCGATTAGCTGGTACATGGTCATCCATGAAGATGAAATTAGGCCATTGTTGTTCATGCAGAGGCACAATGACTGGATTACTGATGTTATTCAAGTAGTATGGGCTTGTCACTATACCCTTCACAAAGAGTAGAACAGTTCTGTATTGACTAAACATACCTGCCCACATTGTAACACCACCACCAAAGGCTCGTCTGGTGTCAACAGTGGCTGATGCATAGTGCTCTCCTTGATGTCTCCAACATCATTAGCAGCCATCGTTTCTGTTCAGAGTGAATCAACTTTCATTAGTTAACAGCACTGAGGCCCACTGGTCCCTCATCCAGCGTAGATGCACCGTGGCCCCTGCAAGACAATGACACCTGTGGTCAGGTACCCTTGCAGGTCATCTAGCATGCAGACCATGCTGATGTAAATTGTTTCGAATGGTTTGACATGACATTTGGGTGCCTCTCACCTCACTTAAATATGCTTGGAGTTGTGTGGCAATCATCCAGTTCAGGGCATTGTTCACAATGAAGTGGTCATCAGTGTGGGATGTGGCCAAAGGACATTCACTTCTATGCTTTACTGTGACTTCCAGTCTCTCTGTACTTCTGTTGCAACCCGCTGATAACACTGACACTCAAAGCTCAGTGGCCACTTCCGTCTGAGAACATCCTGCTTGAGGCCTCGCAATGGCGAGGTGCTGTTGATCGATTGTTAGGTGTAGTCTTGGTCTCATGATGTCAAAAAGTGACTAGCATGATGAGGACTGTTTAACTACCAATTCTAAATTAACCAGGAATTTTTTTGGGCGATCCATGGATGAAGCACATACATTGAATTTTGCCATTAAGCTCCTTGTGCACAACTTGCTGTTCTGTAACAAAGTACTGAAACATTGAACAGTTGGACATGTGCAATTTTTTTTTTAGAGAAGGTCACACTAAGTTCACCTGTAAAGGTTAGAGTGCATTTTAGGTTCACCCTGAAATTTTACCTACAAGCCAAATATCCCTAACTTTTTGCGAGTAGTGTATCACATACAGTGGAAGCTTTCTGCTGACAACAAGTCACAAAAATAAGCGTCAAAATCAGAATGTGCTACGTATCTGCATTTCACAGATTCTATCCCCTGTATTGCAGAGAATGAACGCTACAGTCAGATCTGAATAGGATTCATGTAGATCACATTCACTTGTATGGAATGTGATGCAAAACAATTAACATTTTCCCCAACAAGCTTTCCACGAGTAGGAATGAGCAGACCCGTGGATGTTCGGGTTCGCCTGAACTTTGGGTCAAAGTTTGGGTTCGGGACCCAAACTTTGGTGCACTAAAATGGCTGTAAAAAAATTGTAGCAAGGGCTAGAGGACTGCAAAATTAAGCGAAATGGGGGTAAGAGCAGTACAATTGTTCTGCAAACAAATATGGATAGGAAAATGACTTAACATAACAGAATAGAAAAAAAATTACAAAATAATAATCCTGAACTAGGAGGCGGAGGTCAAAGGTTAGTAGGAGGTTGAGGAGGCAGTGGACGTGGCCATATAGGTGGACATGGAGGAGGTAGTCAACAGGGTTTGTTTTTTTTTCCTTTATTAATTTTTTCACATTTTTATAAGTTTGGGAAGGCCCCAAAACACTGGGAAATGGAAAAGAGAAAGCAAAGAGAAAGTGCGCTGGAGTATAACAATGGCAGGGTGCGGCCGATATAATTATCTACTCAGCACAAGGTATAGTCCAGTCCTGTGGGACCCATACCTGGTTCATTTTAATGAACATGAGCTTGTCCACGTTGGCTGCGGACAGGTGGCTGCGCTTGTCTGTGATCACCCCCACCCACCGATCTAACAGACGGATTAACTACATTAATTTCCCTGTCACGTATAAAGTGCACATAAGTCACACAGAATAAATAGCCAGATAAAATTCCTAACACTCTCCCTCACTTTAGCTGCCTGATTCCTATCCCTGAACTCCTCAGAGCTGGTGGGTGGTGCTACATGCGATGGCTTCTAAGTGCCCACAGCTCAAGAGCTTGTTGATTGGCTGCCCTGCAGCCTTTCAACAAGCTTTATTAAATGCCCAAACACAAACTTTTACGGCAAAGTTCCAAATTCACAAAGTTCGGTACAGGTTTGCTCAACACTAGCCACGAGGGGTTCCCCAAATTACGTATTGCCTTAGGTCATCACCCAACAAATAAATACTAGCTCTAAATGTGTTGCATTTATGACCTTTCCTGTTCACAGCCATTTTTTTTTCTGCCAAATCAGGGCTTTCATACTGTACCAAAACAATTTAATGTTCTACCAGTTTTCTACCTGAAAAACTGGTGGCAATTGGCTCAGAGTTAAGAGGTCTTGCCACACACTCAAACTCCTACTTCCCTATACCAGCACTGCTCTACATTGCCCTCCAGCATTTCCCATTTCTTATTTCAATGTGGGTCTACCCCCCAAATCAGGCTGCAGCCTCAAGTTTCACTTTTGAGGTTAGGGAACATGTGGTACGTGTGTAAGTGGTGTGGAGGGGATTGTGGACATACACTGTGCATGTGTCTGTGAGGGGATTGGAATTGTATGAACCAGTGTGTGATCTCTATCTCACAAAAAAAGTGTGATTTGGGCTAGGGCTACATGGCAACACTGGTGGCGCAACCAGGATCGCTGAGTAGCAGGGATCCCATAGAAATGAATGGGACAGTCACAAGAAATCCAACTGGACTGCGGCAGCAATCAGATTAATTTCTATGAGATCCCCGCTACTCAGCGATCCTGGCCGTGACCAGTGTCAGCGTGTAGCCCTAGTGTGATCTTGCGCTGCCAAAACACAGAGGGTGATGCCCCACATTAGATACAGTGGCGTTCAGCCTGGCCAGAACAGCAGGGTTGCCAACCGTCCGTAAATTTACGGACAGTCCGCAAAACCTGGGTGTTTTCTTCTGCTGTCTGTAGCGTCCGGCAGAAAAAAAAAAAAAAAAAAAAAAAAAAAAAAAAAAAACTGTCCGTGAAATTGTGGCCCTAACTATGAACTCTGCACTGCTCATGCGTGTGCAATGAAGGGAAATGGGAGTGACGCTCACACTGACCACCAATGAAAGCCTGGCTATTTTTCTTAGTCTTTTGCCTGCAGCATTCCCGCCAGTGCCATGCTACAGTGGGACTTGTATAGCAGTGGAGCTGGTTCTTCTGGAATTTAGTTAAGATATGGGGGCATTTAAGCTGCTGGGGGGACACTATAGTGTATAGTAAAGCTACTGGGGGTACTTAAGGGGACAATATAATTACTGGGGGCACAATGGGGGCTATCAAACTTCTGGGGGCCCTATGGGGACTACCTGAACTACAGGGGACTATCTAAACTACTGGGGCACTACAGGGACTATCTAAACTACTGGGGCACTATCTGAGCTAAAGTGGGCTATCTAACTTCTGGGGGCACTATGGGGGCTAACTGAACTACAGGGGGCAATCTAAACTACTGGGGCACTACATAGGGCTATCTAAATTCTTGGGGCACTACATGGAGCGATCTAAACTGGGGGGTACTATAGGAGGCTACCTAAACTACTGGAGGCACTAGAGGGGACCATTTAAGCTACTCGGGGCACTAGAGTGAACTGTTTAAGCTACTGGGGGCACTATAACGGGAATTATAATTACTGGGACCATTACAGTGGGTCCTTATCATTTCTGGGAGCACTACTGAAGGCACTATGGGAAAAATGATTTTTATTACGGGGAATTATTATTACTACCAGGGGTACTACTGGGGGTGTTACTATTAGTACAATATGGAGGGCACTACTGCTAAAAGGGCTACTTGTGGAGCATTATCACTATTGGAGCACTATTACTAATGAGGGCACTCTGGGAGAGAATTATTAGTATTATTAGTGGGACTTTGGGGAGCACTGTAACTATATGGGGTCCTACCTATATGGCACTGTTATATCTACAGTATAGTATTTGGGGACATTGGGGAGCACAGTGGGCACTGTATTTTAGGTAACAGCAGGATAACAAAAGTGGGTAAACTAAGGTGTCTTTGTGGCAAACTCTGCAGAGAGAAGTGGCTGAAAGAACGCGTCATGGCGGTGTGGGCCAAATAGAGAAGATGAGAAAAAAAAAAAGAACATCTACATCAGGGAGACGTCACTAGATTTAAGAGTTATGTGGTGCTGTATCATCTTGTACGTTTGGTTTTGGCAAATGTAATGTCCATCCAAATATGTCCTATGTCCTCAGAGCCATTTTATGCAGCTCTGGTCTGTTAAACTGCAGCAAGGACTTGCCGGTATATGGTATGTTACTGCTGCAGCCAATCACCAGCACATCAGTGTGCAAATCACCAGCACTATGACAGATGTGCACACTTGCCCATTACATGCCTGTCAGTCTTTGTTTACATGGCCGCAGGAATGATGCCAGAAAGTCCAGCGTGTCACAGACATCACTGCAGCCATATAAACAAAGCACTCAGACTAGAATGGCAGGGATAGAACAGCTGAAAATTGTTGATTTCGTTTCCATATGCCATATTTTATTTTTAACTACTAAACAATCCTCTTTATTCTGGGGCGTGGTAGGGGGTGTGTCCTCTAAAAAGAGAGTGTGGCGTATGTCCATAAAAAATTTGGGCTGTCCATAAATTTTGGTTCAGTTGTCCAGAAAAATTTGAAAGGAAGGTTGGCAACCCTGCTAACCAGCCAATGTAATATTACCTTCTTGGTAGGCAAGAAATGATAGTCTCTGAAGTGTAAAAGTAAGAATAAGGTTTATTCAAATTTAAAATCATCCCTTCCATTCAACACATGAAAATCCAGAAACAAGTGATTTGGATAAGACTCACTATGTGGCTTGCAGTTCATTAATGCCTAGTTGCTTCAGTATCCAACACTGACCCATCAGAACAGGAAACAGTGAGTAGCTGCAAAACAACAGTGTCAATTATTATACCAGAAGAAATTCTTATTATACAAACATATACATAGGACACTGGTATATAAGACTAAGGGCTCATTCAGATGACCGTATGTGTGTGTTTTGTAGTCCACAAAACACAGATACCGCCCATGTGTGCTGCATTTTGCAGACAAGAATAGGACATGTTCTATCTTTTTGCAGGGCCGCGGAACGGAAGTATGGATGTTTTTGCGGCCCCGTTGATATGAATGGATCTGCATTAGAGATGAGCGAGCAGTGCTCGTTACGAGCACTGTAACGCTCGGGTCCTGTGTGAAATGCCCGCAGGCATTGCGGATCCGTCCTCAGCTGCATGTAAGTCAATGAGGACGGATCGTTTGGTATGACACTCATACCAAACGGTTCCGTCCCCACTGACTAAGACGGGTGAGGACGGAACCGTTTGGTATAAGTGTCATACCAAACGATCCGTCCTCATTGACTTACATGCAGCTGAGTACAGATCCGCAATGCCTGGGGGCATTTCACCCGGAACCCGAGCGTTACAGTGCTCGTAACAAGCACTGCTTGCTCATCTCTAATCTGCATCTGTTCCGCAAAATTTCAGACACAGTTGTCTGAACGAGCTGTTCATAATAAAGTTTGCTGAAATTCAATCCCTGAACACAAACTTCCGAAGCTGCTGTAGCAGGTATTGTGATTTCATCCGATACAGAATATTTAACTATTCCAATATAATGCCCTGTAACAGAAGTACTAAGATGGCAGACTTGGGACCATTGTTAGGCCCCCAATCCCCCCCCC
Organism: Rhinella marina; assembly: GCA_900303285.1. NCBI lineage: Eukaryota > Metazoa > Chordata > Amphibia > Anura > Bufonidae > Rhinella > Rhinella marina. The sequence continues at coordinate 16,625 of ONZH01018924.1, read as the reverse complement.
CCCCCCATCTATGACAACCCATTCACAGACCGTGGCACTTAAGGGGTTGAACTGCTGACCAGTGCACTCGTGGGTCTAGTGACCAGTGATTTATATAATCAGCCACAGGACACCATGTAGTATCAAGGGGTTAATAACCATCAGATGGTGAATAAGCCCTTACTCCTTATAGATACACAAGTCATGTACAGTGAAGGCCTTTATACAAGACAGACACCTCTGGACAGTTGTGGCACTTATTGGGGGGGAGGGTGTCATGGTTTTTAAAATCCTGTACCACCTATAAGTCCTTGGCATCAATGGTTAGGCCATGGGGTTAAGCAGGTTTTCCCAAATCTATTGGCACTTGAGAAAACCTTTAGGAGGAGACAGGCTGTTTGTGTGATCCTAACCATGTGACTGATCACATGGTCATGACATCATTGAAGGTCCTTGCAAGCTATGGTGAATGGAGTTTCTTCTCTGCCTGGGCCTGTCAATCAACAGAGCCTCTAGGAGCAGGGGTAACGCCCCTTGCACCTAGAGGTCTTATTAGCATAAAATAAAAGTTCATTTTATATAAAAATGGGGGCACCAGTAAATAAAACAGATATATATTTGGAATCAGGTGACATTAGCACATCTCTAATGTCAGCCTGATTCATACCGAAAAAACTGGTGACAAACCCTTTAAAAAGCAGCCTCGTCATAATCACGTCGTCGTAATAAAATTCTTACGATCAGGGAACTTGGAGCCTCCTTTCAGTTGTAAGCTTATTTTGCTTTACTATTGTAATTCCATATTATATTCACTTATAAAAGTAACAACTCTTTCTTGCTGCATTATTTGTGTCAATGACTGTAGTATAAAAGACAAGCGTCACCAAGAAATGCACTGTAATCTGCAGGTAGCAGGAGTACAAGGAGCTGAGCACTGTCTGGTTTAAAGGGGTTCTCCAGGAATTAAAAGTTACTTTATTATAAAACATATTCCTAAATAGCATCAGGGGAAATAAAATGGCCGCTGCTCTATTAGCACACACAAAACCTGTCCTAATGACACAGGAGGACTGGTTACTTCAAAGAAGTTAGCTAAAGAGCCGTCTCAGCTCACCTCACTCTTGCCGGCATGAATTACAATCTTACATGCAGTTGATATCATCTGTGTGTATTAATGGAGTGAAGTGAAAGTACAGCGAGGACGGATGAGACTGCGGATGTAATGTGGCTCATTAGAGGCATCCCTCACCCGTCCCCCTCTGTACGTTCACTGTGCTCAGTTACTACACAATGTATGAAAGATTGTAATTCATGACAGCAGGAGTAGTGAGTAGAGCAGAGACAGCTCTTTAGGCCTCATGTACACATCCGTATTTTTTGCGGATCAGATGTGGACCCGTTCATTTCTACGGGGGTGGCAAAAGACAGCTTTGCCATACTATATTTTTTCAAGAAATCTGCATTAGGGTCCTTTTTTACATGGATCATTTTGTATTCTATTTTTGGGAAGGCAAAATGACCAAAAAAACAACTTTTTTCCCTGTTATGTTTTTCACCATATGGGATAAATACTTATATACCAGTTTATTTTTATTATTATTCATGTGTAAAATTACATGCCATGCAACTGCTGTAAAATGACTCCACATGTGGACACAACAAATATTTGTAATGCACATTTCTCACAAAGGACTCAACGTGCATTCCAGGAGTAAACTGATCAATTTGTAACCAAGTCAAAAATTCAGGTTAAAGCTACATTCAGACGACCACAAGCGTTTTGCGGTCCGCACTATACATAGAATGCCTATTCTTGTCTGCGGACAAGAAAAGGACATGCTGTATATTTTTGTGGCCACGTGGAACGGAACAACGGATGCGGACAGCACGCACGCAGAACGGATGGGGATCACCCTAACGCACCCAAACGCAGAAGGTACAAAATGAAAATTTTTATACAGATATTCCATTTCAGCGCCAGGGCCAAATTATCATTGGTGCAGTTGGCGCTACACCTCTTCTGGGGGTAGGCCCCCTAGTTACCCTTCCATTTTACCTGGTTCCTGGGGCTCCCACACTCAATTGTGTCTGCGCCCATATATAAGAGGAGCTATACAATGGACTACTACTTGGACTAGACCAAGTTAATTTACTAATGCCCAGTGGCAAGTCTGAGAGCCCCAACACGGCAGGATATTCTAGGGATTAGACAAGCACTTTCATGCACAGAGGGGTATGCAGTGCAATGTCATGGAGGACATAGCCATTCCTCATTGGTTGTTGACAGCACAAGCCAAAACATTAAGAGTTAGGGTTGGACTACATCTTGGATGAGTATTTGCTCAAACACCAAATAATTTTAACCCCTTAGTGACCATGCAATTTTTCCCATAGTCACAGGATCCACAGTTTCTGGACCGCAAAACACTGCATGGTCGCGTGAAAGGGCTCACACACAACCGTATGTATTCTGCAGTCCGCAAAACCCAGATCGAAGAAAAAAAAATAAAAAAATTGTCCGTTTTTACCCTCAGTGTGTCATCGGTAATCCATTGACGTTCATCTGAAAATTAATTTCTAGATTATCTCCAGTGAAAAACGGACACACCACGGATGCCATCAATGTTGTGTCTGATTTTCACTGACCGATCCACTTAAATAATAAGCATGTTTGATCCGCATTATGGACCAAAGTAACGCATGTCTCCGTAACTTTTTACGGACCCGTGGTCAGTGAAAAAATACTGATGTGTAAACAGACACATTCAAATCAATTGGTGCTGTCCGCACAAATTTGGTAGATACATTTTTGCTAAATTATATCCACAACGTAAAAAGCAGACCCAAACTGATGGGAACCGGCATTTCACATACTTTTCCAGCTAAACAAACAGACACCAGAAAGGTAGGTTTCCAGGCCAACAGTTCAACAGAAACAAGAGGGGGGAAAAAAAAAAAAAAAAAAAAAAAACACGGATGATGCCTGTGTGACTTCTGTCTTTTTTGCAGATCCATTGGCTTCAATGAGTCTGTAGTCATTTATGGCCAAGATGTTACATACACAAATGCGGACCATGGTCCCACTGACGCCAACAGGTCTGTAAAAAATAAAGCAACACGGTAATCATCTATTATTTTTTTTGTACACCGCAATATATACGGTCATGTAAATGTATCTGAAAATCTTGAATCCATTAAAGGGGTTGTCCAGGTTCAGAGCTGAACCCGGACATATCCGAATTTTCACCCAGGCAGCCCCCCTGATTTGAGCATCAGAGCAGTTCATGCTCCCTTGCTCTCTATTGCCCTGCCCTGATTTGCGCAAGGCAAAGACATTTTTTGGAGTTCCGTTGACGAACCGGGCTCTCCTGAGGGCTGCCAGGCAGAGGCTTCCTCCCAGTAGTGTGCCCGGTGACATCACCGGGTAACAGGGGGGCTTTTTCCGATATGTGGTGCTATTATACATACCTTTAATTATTGCTACTTACACTGCAGTTTTAGTTTTCTAACACTAGGTGGAGGGAGCCCCCTTTCTTATTTTACTGCGGGGCCCTATGATTCTAGTTATTCCCTAGTATCTGCTATATTCGGTGCTTGTCTTAAAGGGTTGTCAGGGAATAAACATTTCACAGGAGCCCGCTTCTGCGATGGAAAGTGTCATACCTACCCGCAGCTCTGATCCTGTGCACTCCCATATGCATCTTCTGGTCCTTGGTGCGTTTACTTCCCCTCTGGCACAGCCATGATAGTCTGCTCTGGTGCAGTCAATGACTAGATTCAATGGTGACCTTTCCACATGAGACATCACCCCTGAAGCCAGTTATTGACTGCAGCAGGGCAGACGATCATGCACATGTTGAGCATGAACTAAACAAGCCGTGGATCATAAGATGGCACGCAGGAATGGAGCAGCGGAGAGTATGTTTCTTGTCATAGAAGAGACAGGTTACTTGTTACCAGACATCTGTCAGCAGATTTATACTTATGAAACTGATGGACCTGTTGCATGTGCACTTAGCTGAAGGCATCCGCGTTGGTCCCATGTTCATTTGTCTCAGCAATGCTGGCACATATGAAGTTTTAATATGTGCAAAGGAGCTTCTAGGAGCAACAGGGGCGTCGCTGTAACTCCTAGAGGCTTTGCTCACTCAGCAATTGCCATGTCCTTTGCACTTTGACTATGGGAGAAGTCAGGGTGAGTCGTGTCATGTTTAATCTGCCTGGCGCTGCCAAAGTGCAGAGGTTGTAGCAGTTGCAGAGAGAGCTGAGCCTCTAGGTGTAATGGCAACACCCCTGTTGCTCCTAGAGGCTCATTTACATAAATTAAACCATCATTTTTCTTAGCAATGCGAGCACATATGAACATAGGACCAACACAGATGTCTTCAGCTGCCAAGCACACGTGTAACCGGTCAGTTTCATAGGTACAAATCTGCCGACAGATGCCCTTTAATGCTGTCTTCCGATTCGGTCTAGCAGTTCTAAGATGAATGGAGGCATGTCCAGAAGTTAGCCTCCTCCTCCAGTTTTTACTACTGAGCATGTGCAGAACAGTTTTGGGCACTCTAATGGCCATGGAGCAGATACCTGGCTTGATCCATTTTTCCAATCACATTATACACTGCTTGTTTCTATGGTTACGACCACCCTGTAATCCATCAGCGGTCGCTGTGCTTGCACACTATAGTAAAAAGCACTGGCCTATGCCACACGCAAAACAGGACGAGCTGTAGTTTTTACCATTTTTTGCATACATATACCTTTCTGATCGCTTTTTTTCAATAAAGCTTATCATAATGCCCCCTAGTAGTAATAATTCTCCTTAAATTGTGACAGTAGAAAAATGCCCCCAAATGTGTTCCAGTACTAAAAAAAAAAAAAAAAAAAAAAAAAAAACACACACACACACACTTTAAAATGAGAGCTAGTACAAACAAATGCCAACCTAATAACGTGAGGTAGTACAAAAATATCCCATCTTAGTGCTCCCAGTTGAGCTAATGTCCCCATAATGTGCCAGTATAAAATAACCCTATACAGTTCCCCCATACTGCTCCTCTCCCCCCTTCCCCATTGTACCTTCATAAAATGCCCCAGTAGATGCCCCCATAGTGCTTCTGTCCTCCCCTCCTCCATAGTGCCCCCCAATGCGACAGTAAAGAATTCCCCTATATAGTGCTCCTCTCCTCCCCCTAATGTGCCACAATGGAAGCGCTCATTTACCATTGCCCTGATGCCCCCCACCCCCCCCCCTTATCCCAGGGCTGCACTGCACAAGGCAATCGCCCACCTGGCATAATTGGCAGTGCGTCCCCCTCCCATGGCGTGCACCATTTTCTGTGGCGCTCCTCCAGTACACCAGCTGCTGTCTGTCAAGCAGCAGCAATGCATGCCTGGATATGGCATGTGACCGATGCTGAGGACAGAGATTGGCTGCAGCTGTCATGTTCCATATTCCAGTATGTCACTGGCTGTTTGAAAATCCCCGACCAATGATACAGAGAACAGCACTGGAGAAACTGGTCAGTACAGGTTTATTTCATTTTAAGACACTAAGGATTGTAAGGGGATTTTTAATTATCATCAATTATAGAAAGCCCCTTTAAGTGTCATGGATCTTAAAGAGGTTGTTTCACTTCAGCAAATGGCATATCATGTCGACAAAGGCACAAGGCACCCACTAATGTATTATCCATATTGCCTCCTTTGCTGGTTGGATTCATTTTTCCATCACATTATACACTGCTCATTTCCATGGTTAGGACCACCCTGCAATCCATCAGTGTGACTGTTTGCATACCATAAAAAAAAGCACCAGACTATGCACGCTCCTGCTCACCAGAGAGGGCTGCATTTTTCCTTATAGGTAATGAAAATACATTAGTAAGCGGTTTGTATTAACTTTCTCTACAAGATAAAATGCCACTTTCTGAAGTGAGACAACCTCTTTAAAGGGAGTCTGTCAGCAGGATATGCTGTATAGAGATAATGACATCTCTGTATTGGTCTTCACTGTCATTCTAAATATGTTATTCTCTCAGCTTTACTAATGCAGTTAAATTATTGGACAGTGGACATTTCGACAGTCTAAGGTGCTCCAGATTTATCACTTAGCATCAGCCACTGTAATAAGTCTGGAACATTTTAGACTGTTTAGTCTAAGCTTATACCAGCTATTGGTTGGCTTACTACAACCCACAATCATTCATGTAACAGTGCATGTGCTGATAGGTGTGGGAGGATTCAGTCCACACGATTACAGCCCCATCCACTGCAATACCCCTAGGCTGACCCCAAGACCTAGAGGAAAGAGGCAGGTTATCTGGTAGGGATTCTGACGGCAGGTTTACTCAGCTGAACAGAAGAGCCATCATAAAAATGCAGTGCAATCTGCAGGCAGCATGTTATAGAGCAGGAGGAGCTGAGCAGATTGGTATATAGTTTTGTGGGAAAAGATTAAGGAAAGCTTGTAATTTATATATGTTTACATCTCTGCCATTACTGACTTCATTGTACGCGGAGGAGAGGTTATCAGTGACTGACATGTATGTACAGTACAGACCAAACGTTTGGACACCTTCTCATTCAAAGAGTTTTCTGTATTTTAATGACTATGAAAATTGTAGATTCACACTGAAGGCATCAAAACTATGAATTAACACATGTGGAATTATATACTTAACAAAAAAGTGGGAAACTGAAAATATGTCTTATATTCTAGGTTCTTCAAAGTAGCCACCTTTTGCTTTGATTACTGCTTTGCACACTCTTGGCATTCTCTTGATGAGCTTCAAGAGGTAGTCACCTGAAATGGTTTTCACTTCACAGGTGTGCCCTGTTAGGTTTAATAAGTGGGATTTCTTGCCTTATAAATGGGGTTGGGACCATGAGTTGTGTTGGACAGAAGTCAGGTGGATACACAGCTGATAGTCCTACTGAATAGACGGTTAGAATTTGTATTATGGCAAGAAAAAAAAGCAGTTAAAGGGAATCTATCACAAAAACCTGTTCTATATTTTATTTATGCTAAAAAAATCTATTATATATTTGTAAGAAATAATAAATAAATAAAAATTCCAATGTGTGAAATATTATAAATAAATATTAGATTTTACCATATTTACCATCTTTGGTCACCAGGGGGAGCTCTGCTGGCCAAATGAGGCTTTGAGCAACCTGTAAGTAAGCATGCTGCAAAAAAGTGGGTGGTACCAATGACATCACCAATTCACACCTTCAGCGGTGACATCACTGCTTCAGCAAGATAAGATGAGACAATGGCTTCATTACAAAAACACAGATCTCTGCTCCTCAGTCTCCTCCCCCACTGGTCACATGGCCGATTACATCACTAAGGTCCTACAGCCCCAAGAACCTCCATCTACTCTGTTTCTGAGTCCCCAGCAGCAAGGAGGGAGGACCTGGCTGTGTGTTACTGGTGTCATCACAGGGGCGGGCTCACATCTTCCATTCATTCTCTATAGGGTCAGCAGCGACTGAGGAAGCCTATGTACATGCCTGAGGTGCCATTGTGTTGTAAATCCAGACTGTCACACTTTACTTCCAACATGGCAGCCCCCATGTAAGGCAAGAAAACTGAATTAAAAAAAAAAAAACATTTACACAATTTGAAAAATACATTATGTTAAAACCTGCTTTTGTTATGTTGTAAAACATATCAAAAATTTTTTCTTCGCGATAGTGTCCCTTTAAGTAAAGAAAAACGAGTGGCCATCATTACTTTAAGAAATGAAGGTCAGTCAGTCCGAAAAATTGAGAAAACTTTGAAAGTGTCCCCAAGTGCAGTCGCAAAAACCATCAAGCGCTACAAAGAAACTGGCTCACATGAGGACCGCCCCAGGAAAGGAAGACCAAGAGTCACCTTTGCTGCGGAGGATAAGTTCATCCTAGTCACCAGCCTCAGAAATCGCAGGTTAACAGCAGCTCAGATTAGAGACCAGGTCAATGCCACACAGAGTTCTAGCAGCAGACATCTCTACAACAACTGTTAAGAGGAGACTGTGTGCAGCAGGCCTTCATGGTAAAATAGCTGCTAGGAAACCACTGCTAAGGACAGCCAACAAGCAGAAGAGACTTGTTTGGGCTAAAGAACACAAGGAATGGATATTAGACCAGTGGAAATCTGTGCTTTGGTCTGATGAGTCCAAATTTGAGATCTTTGGTTCCAACCACCGTGTCTTTGTGCGAAGCAGAAAAGGTGAACGGATGGACTCTACATGCCTGGTTCCCACCGTGAAGCATGGAGGAGGTGTGATGGTGTGGGGGTGCTTTGCTGGGGATTTATTCAAAATTGAAGGCATACTGAACCAGCATGGCTACCACAGCATCTTGCAGCAGCATGCTATTCCATCCGGTTTGCGTTTAGTTGGACCATCATTTATTTATCAACAGGACAATGACCCCAAACACACCTCCAGGCTGCGTAAGGGCTATTTGACCAAGAAGGAGAGTGATGGGGTGCTACGCCAGATGACCTGGCCTCCACAGTCACCAGACCTGAACCCAATCGAGATGGTTTGGGGTGAGCTGGACCTGGAAGGCAAAAGGGCCAACAAGTGCTAAGCATCTCTGGGAACTCCTTCAAGACTGTTGGAATACAATTTCAGGTGACTACCTCTTGAAGCTCATCAAGAGAATGCCAAGAGTGTGCAAAGCAGTAATCAAAGCAAAAGGTGGCTACTTTGAAGAACCTAGAATATAAGACATATTTTCAGTTGTTCCACACGTGTTAATTCATAGTTTTGATGCCTTCAGTGTGAATCTACAATTTTCATAGTCATGAAAATACAGAAAACTCTTTGAATGAGATGGTGTGTCCAAACTTTTGGTCTGTACTGTATATACACTCACAAAGAATGCCATCATCAACACCTCCCCCATGTAGAACTGATAACTACTTCCTGTGTACAACTGAAGTCAGAAAAGGGAGCGATAAATATACAAAAATTAAAAGAAACACAATCTTTTCCCAAAAGTACATATCAATCTGCTCAGCTCCTCCTGCTCTATATCATACTACGTGCAGACTGCACTGCATTTTATGGGGACCTCTCCTCTAAGGAAATCCCAGAAAACCCCTGTAAGACAATATTTTAAGGTTATCTGCAATTTGCAACAGTTTTTGTTATAATAAAAATAGGCTGGGTTTACATCACGTTTTTGTACCACACTTAACATATACATTGAGTCCAGGATAACATACTTTTATTTTATGGTGACACTGTATGGCATTGGTCAGAGGCATCTGTTTAACATCTACATTTTCTTATATGAAGCATTACGCGACACGCGCATCAGGGTGCAGGTCATCGTGGTTGGTATGGTGCATTTACATTTATACTATGTGATCATGTTTGGTCCTAACTAGGGACTTGTTTACCGAGTATGTTTATTTTAGGACGGCACTTTGACTTCTCCTGTTTGGACCTATGTATTCGTTTTCATGTATCCACTATAATTACTTACCACTGCGGCCTGCTTGTGTCCCCTGCTTGGGCCATGCGCCTTATTCTTTGACCACCAGAGATTTATTTTAATCATGTAATTTTATGATACTTGTATAAATAAAGATCTATTGATTTACTTTCCGGCTTTTGGTGTACATGTTAAATGTAAGGCAAAAAACATGACGTGAACCTAGACTTATTCAACTCTGAAAATAGTTGTGAATGAAAATAACCTACACAGCTTTGTCCTTTCAGTTACACTATATGGCCAAAACTAGGTGAGCACTGGACCATCACACCTACAACCTCAGTATCCCATAAACCAGAGATGCCCAACCTACAGCCCTCCAGCTGTTGCAAAACTACAATTCCCAGCATGCCTGCACAGCCTACAGCCATAAACTATGGAAGTTAATAAGGAGTTGGGCTAACTTCTACGGCTACAACAACTTCCTCTCTTCTGAGAAGGCTTCTGGAGTGTGTATTTGCATCCATTAAGCCAAAAGAGCATTTGTGACATCAGTGATTGATGCCAGAAAAGTTTTTATTTTGTTTTTTTTTTTTTACAATTCATCCCAAACGGTGTACAACTCAACCCAATAAACTTTTCTTATAGCAAAGTGCTGCAGGACTGCTTAAAATAAGATAAAAATAAATTGAACTCATTCTTCACAGACCACTTCCAACACAGCACCACCACTGCTTTCTCTCCTTCAAGCTGCAGAGGTGACATCACAAATATTGCTGCAGCCAATCAATCACCTTACTGTGCGGCAAGAGAACACCAATACATTCCAGTCCAGACGAGACACATAGCAGTTTACCATCAGAAAAAAAAAAAAAAAAAAAAAAAAACACAGACAACACAGGCCATACAAGTTCATTCTCACAAAAATAGTCAGATTAGGTCTGGACCTCGTTGTGTACGGTCATGCTGCAACAGAACAGAGCCTCCCCAAACTATTCCCATTGAGTCAGAAGTTATCTAAAATGTTGCCATGTATGGTGGAATATGGATATTAGCATTCACTGGAAATAAGGAGCCTAAGCTTAAAGAAGAACTCCCGCAAAAATTTTTATTCTCTGACCGGTTAGAAAGGTGCATGATAGCATCTGTAGTGATTGTCATTTTCTTATCAGTGACTGTTTCTGTGAGTAAAAACCTCTTATTGTAGCTGGGTCATGTGACCAACTCCCTGACCTCCAACTGACCCAGGACAGAAAGCCAGTAACTGCTCTATTCATTCCTATGGGAGCCTCACTTTCAGTCTCATAGGAATACATAGAGAATTAGACTTCCTGTCCACACAAGTCTCTGTGTGAGTTGGTGGGTCTAATTGCTGGTCACATGACACAGATAAGAAACTTCAGGATGATCCAAGTCAAAAATTCAGACACTGGTAAGAAAATGACATTCACTACAGATTATATCATGTACATTTCTAGCAGGACATGGAATAAAATTTGTCGGGAGTTCTTCTTTAAATAACCCCATACCATCATCACGTCATCAAATTTTACAGTAGGCACTAGACAGCATTCTCTGGGCATCTGCCAAACATTGTCCGATAGACTGCTAGACAGCCTATACCGCCCTGGAGTCCAGCCTCTGTGTGCATTACACCTACCGGCCAGGGTGCCTCTACTGTGCAGGACTTGTAAAAACTGCCAAGTGATCAAAACTTTACATCAGATCCCACACCACGGAGGATCCTACTTAAAGCAGTGACACTAAGGATTACAGGGCCGATCCGAGTACGTGTGGACTGGCTTGTCGGACCAAAGAGATACTGGGTGAATCACTACTCCGGCATCTTTATTGGGAGGAATAACAGATCCCGGAACAGTTTTTAGTATGTCGGTGTGCATATGCATGGCTAACCCTACACAGTGGCTGCTCATCATCATTTCTATTGAATCACTGGGCAGAACACTACCTACGTACCATCCATCACAGGGACACTACATGCCTGTACAGTTATTTTTAGGTCTGTTTTCATTGTGTTGGTTCTTTTCATTTGCTTACTTAAACACTTGCATGCTACATATCAGTTATCAATTTGAAGGAAGAGAAGAGTAACAAGTTCAGCAAGATGTGGCAAATCTATCAAAGTGTCTGCCAGTGTAATATATTTGGCACAGGTCATGCTGCTCTACTTTTACATAGGATTAATGAATCTCTTCCATTCTTGTATACTCATGATCCGGGATACTCTGCGGCAGTGAGTAGCAGTGAATGATCTGCAGGCAGCACGTTCCAGAGCTGGAGGAGCCAGACATACTGACACAGGTTTGTGGGAGAAGTCATTGTCAGCCTCCTTCCTATGGCTATCAATCACCATGTAGGACACGCAACAGGACTCCTAAACCTAGGAACACGGAAAGCAGGTCAAATGGAGTCCAAAGGTGAACCCTTTTACTCATTAAACTTAAAAGGGTTCTACCATCTACATATTGTAGTATATGACCCCAATGTCTGCTAGGTGCAGGTCCCAGAGCCGGCAAAGTCCCATAGGGCGCACTGCACATGTGCAGCCACCCTCCATTCATTCCTATGAGAGCGCCGAAAATAGATGAGCAGCACGTCTCATTGAAATGAATGGGAGGGACACCACTATTCATTTCAATGGGGCTAACAGAAATAGCTGAGCCAGTGCTCCCATAGGAATGAATGGGAACTTTGACAGCTCTGTTCTAAGTATGGGTGCAGGTCCCAGAGGTAGGACCCCGCACTTATAAGACATTGGGGACCATATCCTAGCGATATGTACTTAATGTCTGAGATGTACAGCCCCTTTAAGGCACCAATTGCAGTATACGTTTGAATACTTTTTTGGGTTATTCAAACATATACCCTAACTGAAAGCCCTGCAGAGAGCTAAAACACAATCTAAACCCATCCACACACAGGTTTTAATGCTATGGTTGAGAATATACACACACACTCACTCTATCGCAATGGAAACCACTGATATCGTGAGGATAGGTCAATATAAGCAACAACCCCTTTGATTTTTTTTTCCCCCCAAAACTAATTTTATTTATTGTGCCAATCATGCCATACACATTTTTTTACCAACCACAACAAATTTTCCAGCTGGATGGATCTCATTTTTGGCAGACAAGTCCACAATCAATCACTTGTACAAGGCCACCTAAGGCTACTGGGCAAAATGTCGGGATTCCCCTGGACAGAGAAAAAAAAAAAAAAAAAACACTGCATGCAGCAGATTTCTAGAACTCTTACCCAGTGCCATCATTTGGCTATGGTTGACGCTTTATAAGGCACCTTCAAACAGGTGAAATCAGTTTGCCTACCGCACTGTAAAAGAAACCGGTTTTGTTGCAGTGCTCTGGGCAAGCATTGATCAGCGCTTAACCCTTACACTCCCAGCGCCGTACATGTACGGCACGCTGATCGGGCGGGCGCAGGAGCTGCGCTTGCCCGATCAGCTGCAGGGGTCCGGCAATAGCCGATATCCGGACCCCTGCTGTATGCACCAGCATCGGTGAAAACACCGATGTCGGTGCATTAACCCTCACACTGCCGCGGTCAGCGCTGACCGCAGCATGTGCGATGTCGGCGCTGGGAGGGAGTTCCCGCGCGGCTGTGACGGGGACCCGATGGAAGGGAAGGCAGCCCGATGCCTTCCTTAGGCATCGGGCTGCCTTCTACGGAAGCCTGTGAGATCCAGCCCCCTAGATCTCACAGGCAGGAAGCTGTAAGTGTATTACTGTGTGTAATACACTTACAGCCATTGCATTGCAATACAGAAGTATTGTAATGCATTGTGCAGGGGATCAGACCACCAAAAGTTGACAGGAAAAGTTGACAAAAAAAATAAAGTAAAAAAATAAATAAAGTTTAACAAAAAAAAAGTTAAGTAAAAAAAAAAGGCATCATTTCCCAAAATAAAGTTAAAAAAAAGTAAAAAAAAAAAAATTTAGGGGAAAAAAAAAAAAAGAAAAGCAGGCATATTAGGTATCGCCGCGTCCGTATCGACCGGCTCTATAAAAATATCACATGACCCACCCTGCTAGGTAAACGCCGTAAAAAATAAAAACAGTACAAAAAAAAAGCCATTTTCTGATCACCTTGCCTCACAAAAAGTGTAATAGCAGGCGATCAAAAAGGCGTATTTACCCCAAAATGGTACCAATCAAACCATCATCTTGTCCCGCAAAAAAATTAGACCCTACCTGAGACAATCACCCAAAAAATAAAAATATGGCTCTCAGAAAATGGCAACACAAAAAAAAATTTTATTCTGTTCAAAAATGTATCTAATGTGTACAACTTAACAAAAATGAAAATGTTAGACATATTGGGTATCACCGTGTCCGTAACAAAACAGCTATTTTTTTTACCTTGACTCACAAAAAGTGTAATAGCAGGCAATCAAAGTCTTATGTACCCCAAAATGGTACCAATGAAAACTTCACCTCATCCCGCAAAAAAATGAGCCCCCACATAAGACAATAACTCAAAAAAAATAAAAATCAATGGCTCCCGCAAACCAATCCATCAAAATCTGTGCTGCAAAATCCATATGGCGCTCCTTCTGTTCTGAGTCCTGCCATGTGCCCCCACAGCAGTTTACCACCACATATGGGGTGTTGCTGTATTCAGGAGAAAATGGGTAACAAATTATGGGGTGCTTTTCTCCTGTTACCCCTTGTGAAAATGAAAAATTTGGGGCTAAAGCAACATTTTATTGGAAGAAATGAAAATTTTCATTTTCACAGCCAAGTGTTTCCAAATTCTGTAAAAAGGGGGTCAAAGTGGTCAGTACCCCCCTTAATATATTCTTTGAAGGGTGTAGTTTCCAAAATGGGGTCACTTTTTGAGGGTTTTCACTGTAGGGGTATATCAAGGTCTCTCAATTACAAAATGGTGCCTAAAAACCATTCTAGCAAAATCTGCCTCCAAAATCCATATGGCGCTCCTTTCCTTCTAACCACTGCCACAAACCCATAGAGATGTCCACCACCACATATGGGGTATTTCTGTAAACTGCAGAATCAGAGTAATGTATATTGAAGTTTAGTTTGCTGTTAACCCTTGCTGTGTTGCAAGAAAAAAAAATTAACGTGAATAATCTACCAAAAAATTAAAATTTTGAAATTTCACCTCCACTTTCCGTTAATTCTTGTGGAACACCTCAAGGGTTAATAAAGTGTGTAACATCAGTTTTTCATAATTTGAGGGGTGAAGCTTCTAAAATGGGGTCATTTATGAGTGATTTCCATTATGTAAGCCTCCCAAAATCACTTTATAACTGAATTGGTGCTCAAAAAAATGGTTTTGGAAATTTTGTTGAAAATTTGAAATATTGGCTTCTAAACTTCTAAGGTTTCTCACGTCCAAAAAAAGTAAAATTACATTTATAAAATGATGCCAACATAAAGTATACATATGGGGAATGTAAAATAACTATTTTTGGAGGTATTACTAGGTATTTTGAAAGTAGAGAAATTGAAATTTGCAAATTTTTCCAAATTTTTGCTAAATTTGTTTTTTTTAAATAAAAATGAAATATTTTGCCACAAATTTACTACTGTTGTGAAGCACAATATGTGACCTGAAAACAATCTTAGAATGGCTTGGATAAGTAAAAGCGTTCTAAAGTTATTACCACATAAAGTGACATGTCAGATTTGCAAAAATCGGCCTGGAATTTAGGCCTCTTTCACATGAGTGTCACGGATTCGGTCCGGATGCGTTCAGGAAAACTCGCACCATTCTGCAAGCAAGTTCAGTCAGTTTTGTCTGCGATTGCGTTTAGTTCCATTTTTTCCGCGCGGGTGCAATGCGTTTTGATGCGTTTTTCACGCGCGTGAAAAAAAACTGAATGTTTACAAACAACATCTCTAAGCAACCATCAGTGAAAAACGCATTGCATCCGCACTTGCTTGCGGATGCAATGCGTTTTTAACGCAGCCCCATTCACTTCTATGGGGCCAGGGCTGCGTGAAAAACGCAGAATATAGAACATGCTGCGATTTTCACGCAACGCAGAAGTGATGCGTGAAAAAAAACGCTCATCTGAAAAGACCTATTGAAATGAATGGGTCAGGATTCAGTGCGGGTGCAATGCGTTCACATCACGCATTGCACCCGCGCGGAAAACTCGCTCGTGTGAAAGGGGCCTTAAGGTGAAAAGTGGCTCGGTACTGAAAGGGTTAAAGGGAACCTGTCGCATTTAACATGGTATACACATTGAAGGCAGCATGTTATAGAGCAGGAGGAGCTGAGCAGATTGATATATATAGTTTTATGGAAAAAGGTTCAGTAAACTTTGTAATTTATACATTTTATATTCCTGCGCATTCTGGGCTCTAAAGTCCAGGAGGTGGTCCTATCAGTGATTGACAACTATCTCTGTATACACAGTCAGAGGTAAGGCTGTCCGTCACTAATAGGACCACCTCCTTGACTCCAGAGCCCAGACTGTTCAGTTTTTGGGCAATGTTTGACCTGTAGAAAAAAAAAAATTACTCACCTGGTCCCAGTCACTCTATCCAGCGGTCTTCCAGTCCCAGACAGACCAGGGCCACAAGGAGCCAGAACCGAGCGGCAGGGAGCAGGTGTATGATTTTTTTTTATTAACAGGTCCACAGAAAAAGTTCAAGAACTGGACAATCCCCTAAGAACCCCAGGGGTACCAAGAACCCTGGTTGTGAAGCACTGACCTAAGGTTTAGCTGGTGGTCTCATTTATCACGGGAGGATTCTGAGATCATCCACTTCTGCAGCAGTCTTGGTCTCTGGGGGCCGCAGAGCTCACCAGCACAATCACCAGGACCGGATGGCATACACCCCCGTATCCTAAGAGAATTAAGTAATGTCATAGCCAGACGCTTATTTCTGATATTTAAGGACTCTATACTGACAGGGAGTGTTCCACAGGATTGGCACATAGCAAATGTGGTGCCAATATTCAAAAAGGGTCCAAAAACAGAGCCCGGGAAATATAGGCCGGTAAGTTTAACATCTGTCGTGTGTAAACTGTTTGAGGGTTTTCTAAGAGATGCTATCTTGGAGTACCTCAATGAAAATAAGCAAATAACTCCATATCAGCATGGCTTCATGAGGGATTGGTCATGTCAAACCAATTTAATCAGTTTCTATGAGGAGGTAAGTTCTAGACTTGACCGCGGCGACTCAATGGATGTCGTA
>ONZH01018923.1:0-19013 GCA_900303285.1 Rhinella marina | reverse complement strand
TTCACCACCAGTCCCTCAAAAATAATTTTTCAGGATCTGTTCACACCAGTCCCTCAAAAAATAATGTTTCAGGGTCTGTCACCACCAGGCCTTCAACCATAATGTTTTAGGTCTGTTCACCCCAGCCTTAACCATAATGTTTTCAGGGTCTGTTCACCACCAGGCCTTCAACAATATGTTTTCAGGGCTCTGTTCACCACCAGCCTTCAACCATAATGTTTTCAGGGTCTGTTCACCACCAGTCTCTCAAAATAAATGTTTTCAGGGTCTGTTCACCACCTGTCTTTAAAAAATAATTTTTTCAGGTCTGTTCACCACCAGTCCCTCAAAAATAATGTTTCAGGGTCTTTCACCACCAGGCCTCTTCATGGGTCTGTTCGCCACCAGGCCTTCAACCATAATGTTTTCAGGCTGTTCACCACCAGTCCCTCAAAAATAATTTTTCAGGGGTCTGTTCACCACCAGGCCTCAACCATAATTTTTCAGTTTTCACACCAGGCCTTCAACCATAATGTTTTCGGGTCTGTTCACCACCAGTCTCTCAAAAATATTTTTTTCTGTCTTTCACCACCAGCCTTCAACCATAATGTTTTCAGGGGCGTCTGTTCACTACCAGGCCTTCAACCATAATGTTTTCAGGGGTGTTGTTCACCACCAGGCCTTCAACCATAATGTTTTCAGGTCTGTTCACCATCAGTCTCTCAAAATAATTTTTCAGGTCTGTTCACCCACCAGGCCTTCAACCATAATGTTTTCAGCTCTATCACCACCAGTCCTCAAAATAATTTTTTCAGGGGTCTGTTCACACCAGGCCTTCAACCATAATTTTTCAGGGTTGTCACCACCACTCTCAAAATAATATGTTTTCAGGTCTGTCACCACCAGGCCTTTCAACCATAATGTTTTCAGAGGTCTCTCACCACCAGTTCTCTCAAAATAATGTTTTCAGGGGTCTGTTCACCACCAGTCTCTCAAAAATAATGTTTTCATGGGTCTGTTCGTCACCAGGCCTTCAACCATAATGTTTTCAGGGGTCTGTTCACCACCAGGTCTTCAACCATAATGTTTTCAACGGACAGCTCACCAGCAGGCCGTCAATCTTAATTTTTCACGGGTGTGTCTAATGCCCTCCTTTATGTGTAATAAAAGGTGTATCGGAGTGCCTGTTCCTTGTAATTTTTGGTTGGAATTGAGCTTTACGTACAAGTCAATATATGTTTCAAAACAATATTTCTTAAAAGTATGTCAGGAAGGGGTTAAAGTTTTTAAAAAAACACAGGTTTAAAGAAAAATATTTTAACAATTACAAATTATTAATAAAAAACTAAATAAAATAAATATTAAACAGGAGGTTGACGACGCCTCGCCAACATGGCTTGCATCGCCGACACCTCTAATTGGAGGCTGCGTTGTATGCGGGAGGCAGCATAGAGCCGCTCATTGACCCTTCTGAGGGCTACCTCCAATTCGAAGTCTGTGGGGATAGCTGTAGGGGTGGAAACATTAATACAATTAGTATTATCTAGTTAAAGGGGTTGTTGCACAAAAAATATTCTAAACTTTCAAAGCAGCACCTGGATTTGAATACTTTAGCAGTTACATGTCATTAAATATTTTGTATATCTACTCGAACTGACTCAGTTATTCAGTGAAATGTATTTTTATTTAGCCTTTTTTTCTTATGTCTTAGAACTGCTCACTGAGAAGGCCGCACATGCTCAGTTTAAATCTTCACTGCCTCCTCAATCTTAAACTGCCTCCTGTCCTGAGCTGTGATAGGGAGAGATGAACACGAGTCCTGACATGCAGCAGAATAGACACTAGTCACACTACCCTTCAGTAACCAGCTTGATGTAGCAGAGTAATTGGGGCAGATCTCTGGATCTATGTGAGATGCAGTGCTGTTTCTCGCTTTGATAAAAAGAGATTGGCAATGTACTATAATAATATTATGTGATGTATGTCACATTTTTGTTAAATATTTTTTGGGTAACACAAGTTTCTACTTCTTTCACTACCTTGATTTTAAAATTATTGTGATATGTCTGCTTCACTAACCACTTGGAGAACATAATGTGTTCACAGTCTAGTTATCAATAACATGTTGGGTGGCATGATCCTAGTGCTTGAAAATATTACACTTCAGTTAATTAGGGGTTCGTACTTACGGGATATCCATACTGGGTGTTCCTCCCAGGGTCCTGGAGAAAAATCAGCTTCCTCCCTGACGGTTGGAGCTACAAAAGATAAACCATAAATTTAGTTTATATTTTGAAGACAGAAGTTCCACCCATTACATTTTTTATTTTACCTACCTTCTACCTCAGTTAGCTGGGCTGGTGTTGTATTAGGGGCCGGTGGGGTCCTCTCAGGGTGGGGTGGAGGGGCAGAGGAGCTCCTCTGTGGTGCAGCAGCTGTCAAAATTAAAATAATGGCATTACATTCAACTCAAATGAACAGTTGTATTATTCTGATGTTGATACATCTGAATAGTTTGGGGCTGGATCCCATTCCTAACCACTAGTGCTCTTATATCCCTGCTGCTGCACTCCCACATAGCCTGGATTAAAAATAAATTAAATATGTTTACCCTTTCTAGAAGGTCCTTCAGGGGCCATCCGGGGACGACGCTGCCGGCGACGTTCATGACGTCGTTGACGTTGCTCTGCAACGTAAATCCATTCACAATTGTTATGATGATGACCGTTTTAATACTAACACTTTATACTACTATCAAGATATTATGGGTAAGAGGAGGGCGATATGATGTGGAGTGGGCATTTCATGTGAAGGGATCATCATAGAATATCTGGGGTGCATAATTGATGGAGGGAGCATTTGTTGGGAGGGGTGGGGGCTTGAATGAATGACTAAAAGATTGTGTGTCACATTCTGCAGGTACAAACATAACAAATATGAATACAGCACATACAATGCACTAGTATACCATAGCTCCAGTCCCAACCATTCCGGATTCGGTGGGACAGTCAGGATTTTATCGGCTGTGTCCAGGAATGGGTGGCTATGTCCCGTGGTCAGCTGTCTTTGCATCCATAGGAAGCAGAGACGGGTGACGGTAAGCAGGGAGCAGTCCCTTCACCTTCCCCGACGTCCAATATAATGTCTCCTTGTGGCCCCCATACAGTATAATGTCTCCTTGTGGCTGCCCCCATACAGTATAATGTCTTCTCCTTGTGGCCCCCATACAGTATTATGTCTTCTCCTTGTGGCCCCAAGTGTTTTATTTCTTCTAAATGGGTATTTATTGTGATAAATTTCTTAATATCGTTATCGTGGGAATATATTTTATATCGCCCACTCCAGACACATTAGCTGCAGCATTGAGCATCTTTTAGGAGGCAGCGCTAACTATGAAGGGGCATATATCTAAGGGGACTTTCTTTCACACTAGTGCATTTGCCTGATACAAATGGGAGAACGGCCAGCCCCTTTAACAAAAACAGAGGACGGCGCTGATCCGGCCACAACACTGGCAATTGGCAGGACAGATACTGCAGAACAGCCTGCCGGATCACCGCCACATATGTGAAAGTAGCCTAAGGCAAATTACTGTGAAGGGGCACATGTCTGAGAATACCTTCACTTGTTTGAGTGGAGTTAGAGGCGTGGCCTAGCATGAAAGAAAATTGCTGCAGCGCACTACGCACACCCATGTTGTCCTTCTATACAGTTTTCATTATTGGCACTGGTATATATACAATATAGTAAGGCTTCATTAACACGACCGTATGTGAATAGATATCCTCAAAATTGCGGATAGATACAGCCCCATTGACTTCTATGGGGCCGGGAGCCGCGGCTCCTTTGCAGCATGCTCTATAGTTGTCCGTGCGCACGGATAACTATAAGCATTTTCAATGGGGCCGCCCGGCATGTGTTCCGTGCGCACGGACAACTATAGAGCATGCTGCAAAGGAGCCACGGCATGGAGCTAGCTCCGTGACGCGGCTCCCAGCCCCATTGAAATGAATGGGGCGGTATGTATCCGCAAATTTGCGGATACATACGGCCCCATTCATACGGTCATGTGAATGGGGCCTAAACTAATTTTTTAACATGTTTTTACTTTTCAAATATTTACTCACCCTCTCGTATCTCCTCCCGGATATGACTCAGCCGCTCTGGGCACTTTAACTTCAAATCCGACCATTTACATTGGACCTGGCCTGGGGTCCGCACAATTTGAAAATGATGGCGCAGACCTCGAATCACCTGCTCCACAATGTCCTTTTTTTGTTGATGCCGGTGTTGGTGGGTGCCATCATACTTTAGCCTGTCCATCTTCTGTACAATATATTTCAGCTCCTCAGAGCTGAAAGCAGAGGAACGCCTGCGATTGCCTGCCATCTTCCTGTGAGGAATGTGCGCCGCGGCGTAGCGTCGTGCGTGTATTCGCGAGACAGGAATTCGTACGCAACAGCGTACAGAGTAAAGCGTATAGTAGCGTATAGTAGCAATAGCGTACGATTTATCGGACAAGGTCATGTCGCTCCTTACACTGTCTCTGCCTGCTCCATGCATGCTGCCCCTGGTGTTCCCAATCCATTTCCGTTGTGTTTTCATCACTTTCAGAGGTTTTCAGGTGTTTAGGCAACCTTGCCTGCAACGAACTTTGGTCCCCTGCAAAAATATTCGTATCTCCCATTGACTTCAATAGGATTCGTTTTTACGTACAAATATACGAATATTCGGAAAAATTCATTCCGAGTACCGAGCACACAAATATTTTAGTATTCGCTCATCTCTAGTCTTTATCACTCCAATAAACTTAAAAGGGTTTTCCAACATTTTACTACTGATGATCTATCTTCTGGATAGGTCATCAGTATCTGATCGGTGGGGATCTGATACGAGATGAGCTGTTCAAGAAGGCCCCAGCGAGTGCCATGGCCTCCTCGCAGCTTACCAAGCACAGAGTCATACATTGTATAGCGGCTGTGCTTGGTATTGTGCTTAGCCCCACGTACTTCTACGAGGCTGAGCTGTGCCTAGGCCGCTTGATCAATGAACAGGTCTTCACAGGTCTTCACAGAGAGAAGGCCATGGAGCTTACAAGATCACCAGTGTCTTCTCAAATAGCTGATTGGCGGGGGTCTCAGGTGTCGGTCCCCCACCGATCACATACTGATGAGGATAGGTCATCGGTTATAATGTCTCAAAAAACCCCTTTAAATATATGTCGGGAGTTGTATACTTAAAGATGCTGCCAGCTCGCGAGTGCAGATTGTGCTATAGCCACTGTTGCTTGCTGTTTTAAACAGCAGACACCGAGGGCTAATGTATGCAATCGTCAATAACCTCAGTCACACACATTTAACTCCTCAGATGCTATGGTCAAATGTGACTACAGCATCCGGGGGCTCAAAAACTGTGAGTGCTCGGTCAAGGAACACAGTGCAGCGCGGGACCATGGAAGAGCTGTGGCGTGTACGGAGGCGCTTCTACAGGACATGTAAGTATTAGATCTTAACTGCTTCGGGGGAAAATTGATGGCAAGGGGGGGTGGAGAGAACTGATGGCAAGGGGGGGAGAACTGATGGCAAGGGGGACACCTGAAGGCACTGGGGGGCAAGCTGGTGGTACTGGGAGGCACTGGGGGCAAGCTGGTAGCACTGGGGGGCAAGCTGGTGGCACCAGATGTCAATGGGGGCAAGCTAATGGCACTAGGGGGCACCTGGAGGCACCTGATAGCAATGGGGGGCACCTGGAGGCACTGGGGTGCACCTGAGGGCACTGGGGGGCAAGCTTGGTGGCAATGGGGGGCACCTGGGGGCAAGCTGGTGGCACTAGGGGGCAGGGCCGGGACTAGGGGTAGGCGGGGGAGGCGACCGCCTAGGGCACCATCTGGAGGGGGGCGCAGCCACAGGGGGGTCCAACGGGTCTGGACCCCCCCTAGAACCATTCACTTTTTTTTTTTTTTTTTAAATTCCTCAGGGCCGCACTGCCGATCGCCACAGGCGGTGTGGCCCTGGATCTAAGTGCAGTCGGCGTGTGGGGGCAGTAGGAGATGAGCGCTTCCATTGTGGAAGCGCTCATCTCTATATTCATCTGTATCGCCGTCCTCAGGACAGCGATACAGATGCCTGTGCTGCGGCAGGGGAGGGAGAAGCGTCTCCCTTCCCTGTTCTTCTGATAGGCTGTAGGCACTAATGGCTGCGGCCTATCAGAGGCCAACTCAGGCAGCGCGATGACGTCATTATCATCGCGCCGCCTGAGCCGGGCAGGACACAGGCCGGAAGAGGCCTGCACCTCATCGCTGCTGATGGAGGTAAGTATTAGTGTTTTGTTTTTGTTTTTTTTAATAGATGCCATATTATAGGGGGGCCACCTGCTGGCAATTTCTCACTGGCCCATTTACTGGGGCATTTCTTACTGGCACATTAAGGTGGGGCACCATGGGGGAGAGGAGCACTGTGGGGGCATCTGGGGGCCTTTTTTTGGGCACATTATGGGGGGACAATATAGGGGAGAGCTGGACTATGGGGCATCTGGTGGCACTATAGGGGCACTATGAGGGAGGGGAGCACTATGAGGGCTCTAAAGAGGCCTTTTTTGTTGGCACATTATGGGGGCACTATGGCATCTGGTGGCAATAAGGGGGCATTTTTATAGGCACATGGGAGACACTATAGGGGAGAGTGGCACTATGGGGCATCTGGTGGCATTATTTGGGGGCAGTATGGGGGAGTGGAGCACTATAGGGGCATCATTTGTGGGCACTATGGGGGAATCTGGTGGCTCTAAAGGGGCATTTTTTACAGGCACATTATAGAGGGCACTATGGCTTCTGGCACTAAGGGGGCTTTTTTTACTGGCACATTATGGGAGGCATTATGGGGCATCTGGTGGCACTATAGAGGCATTATTTTGGGGCACTACGGGGGAGTGTAGCACTATGGGGGGCATCTGGTAACTCTAAAGGGTCATTTTTTACTGGCACATTATAGGGGGCACTATGGCATCTGGCACTAAGGGGGCAATTTTTACTGGCACATTATGGGGGAGAGGAGCACTATAGGGGCATCTGGTGGGGGCAGCAAGAAGGGGCATTTTTTACTGGCACATTATACGGGGTACTATGGCATCTGGCACTAAGGGGGCAATTTTTACTGGCACATTATGGGGGAGAGGAGCACTATAGGGGCATTTACTGGGGCACTATATAGGGGTATTATATACTGGCATACATTATGGGGACATTAGCTCAATTGCAGGCACTAAGCAGGGATATTTCTTGTTCTGTCATATTACAAAGTGAATTATTACTACTTGGGGGGTATTATGGTGAGCTTTACTACTACTGGGGGCTATGGGGAACACGATGTCTAGTATGGGCACTATGGGGGCATTACTATTAAGTGTGCTCTGGCAGATAATTATTTCTATTGGTGGGATTTTGGGGAGCACTGTTACTTTGGGGAGCACCCTGGCACAGTATCAATTTAGCACAATTATTTTTGGGGGACATTATCTTTATACTATTAGTGTCCAGATGCAGTTATTTTTTAGGGGACTCTGTGCCAATAATTGTTGTAGGGGGCACTATCTGTGTGGTAGTTGTATTTTTCAGGGGACAGTTTCTGCAGTATAGTATTAGGGGGCACAGTATTGGGGGTGGCAGGATGAGGTGTTCAGAAGATGTGAAGATGATGGAAATGTGGGAAACTAATGTCTGTTTGTATCTCTGCAGATATGAGAGATGGCTGAAATATCTTCATGGCGATCTGGTCCGAATGGAGAAGATGAGGAAAGAGAACGTCTACAACAAAGGTGACATCACTGGATGTAAGAGGTATGGGGCGCTATGTAGGAGAGGAGATGCTCCAGCTCCTCCCTCTGCCATTGGCAGAAGGAGGATTCAGAGCTGGGTGAGGACAGCCAAGGGGGGGCAGCAGGTCACGGGTGGGTGGTAGATGGTGCGGTAGCCTGCTGTTGTCTATTGTATAATGTGAGGCAGGCAGTGCAGCCAGGACACATCCTCCCCTCTCTGTATGATGTGTACAGGCGGGACTCAACAATATAATTTCAGCTGTACAGTGTTTTCTGGGAGTGGCCTATTATATTTAGGAGGGGCTTATAATAATGGGCGGGGCCAATTTGGGGGGCGCCATTTGACTACTTTGCCTAGGGCACCAAACTGCCTAGTCCCGGCACTGCTAGGGGGCAAGCTGGAGACACTGGGGGGCAAGCTGGTGGCACTGGGGGGCATCTGGAGGCACCTGATGGCAAAGGGGGGCACCTGGAGACAGTGGGGTGCACCTGAAGGCACTGGGGGCAAGCTGGTGGCACTGAGGGGCACCTGGATCAAGCTGGAGGTACTGGGGGGCAAGCTGGAGGCACTGGGGGGCACTTGGAGACAGTGGGGTGCACCTGAAGGCACTGGGGGCAAGCTGGTGGCACTGAGGGGCACCTGGATCAAGCTGGAGGTACTGGGGGGCAAGCTGGAGACACTGGGGGGCACCTGGAGGCACAGGTGGGCAAGCTTGTGGGACTGGGGGGCAAGCTGTTGGCACTGGGGGGCACCTGATGGCAATGGGGGGCAAGCTGGAGGCACAGGTGGGCAAGCTGGAGGCACTGGGGGTAAGCTGGAGGCACTGGTGGGCAAGCTGGTGGCACAGGGGCCTGATGGCATAGGGGAGCTGATTGCACTGGGGGTAACTGATGGCATATAGGACTGATGGCACGGGGGGTCTGATGACTTTTTATAAAGGTAAACATTCTTTTAATTAGTTATTTCTTATTAGATAGATTGCTTGATTACTAAAATAATCGTTTGCTGCAGCCCTAATGCGCTCCGAAACATACGGTCCATTAGTGGGCCATATGTACCGGAGCGGCATTGATCGTGCACACGGGAGCGCACAGCATCATAGATTACAATGATGCTGTGCACGTCGGGCCGCCCGCGGGACTATTGTCCCACACTCATAAGATCATATGAGTGCAGGACAATAGTCCCGTGGGCGGCCCGACATGCACAGCATCATTGTGCGCTCCCGTGCGCACGATCAATGCCGCTCCAGGACATATTGCCCGCTCACAGACCGTATGTCTCGGAGGGCATACAGTCGTGTGCAAGGGCCCTTAGGGAACTATTACAAAGTGTAAAAAAAAAAAAAAAAAAGATTTATTAATTGTTACACTAAAATATGGAAGGAGACCACCACTATTTGGTTTATTCAGACACAAAACCTACTTGAACATGGGGACTTAACCTTTGTGTAACACGAGGTGAAAAACATATATATCCTCATGATGACATGCAAGGCCATTCTAGCGCCGACGCCGACGTCTCACCATCAGAGGCAGTCGGTGGTCTTTGTGTTTGTGTGTCCTGTGTCTGTCCTCTGTATGTTTTGCCTATACTCCTGATGAACCAAATGATATTGGGGAAACGTGTAGAGCTATAGGGACTGAGCGACTAGGCTGGACATGGTTGTCATTGTACAGCCTAGTATGTTATAAGCGCTAGGTCGTCTTTTCTGTATCAGGACTTTGGGGCTCAATCACTGTGGCACCTAAATGAGCACTACTGCCCTTGGCTCCGTACCCCAAGTGTCCAGATTAGTTCATTTTCTGCAGGGCTCTTGATTGTACACCTCACTGCACCCTGGGGTGGTCAGCCTGTATATTTGGCTGCCTATCCCCTATATTCCACAAGACACATTCTAGGTGTTGTGGTGTGTGTACTACAGTCCTTTTTTTACTTGAACTCAGAAGCTAGGGACTTGCAGGTGATCACGAGGATATTATATGTTTTTCACCTCGTGTTACACAAAGGTTCAAGTTGGTTTTGTGCCTGAATAAACCAAAATAGTGGTGGTCTCCTTCCATATTTTAGTGTAACAATTAATAAATCCTTTTTTGTTTTCTTTTAAGCGTCTTGTTCAGGCATTGTTTAATTTTTCATTTTGGTAGATGCAAACCCTATTATTTGTAACAGTGATTTGGTTTCCAAAGTGTAAAAAAATTAAAAAAAAAAAGTTTTAAAAAAATTTAAGTAAAAACTACAGATTGTCTGGCAAAAAATGAGCTCTAACACAGCTCCATAGACATAATAACATCTTAAACTGGCAATGCAAAGAAAAAGTTTTTTTTTCAGTGCTAAATTGCAAAAACTATGCATATATGTATAGATATAATCATACTGACCCAAAGAATGAAAGTAACAAGTCAGTTTTACATCATAGAAATGGAAAGGAACTGTATTTTTTTTTTTTTTATAATTCTACGCCATTTAAAAAAATGTTCCTATTTCCCATTACATTGTATGCAACCATAAATGGTGGCATTAAAAAGTACAACTTGTCCCGCAAAAAAACAAGCCCTCATAAGGCTATGTAAATCGAAAAATAAAAAAGTTACGTCTCTGGGAAGGATGGGAGTAAAACAACAAAATGAAAAAAAAACTGAAAATGGCCCTGTCCTGAAGGGGTTAAACGCGCAACTGTCCCAAGAAGAGAAATGTCCACTTTTGATGCAGTGTCCTTTCATGGCTTAGCTCCATTCAGTGCAGCGTATATAGCAGCAGAAGCCACAGCAGCTTTTATCATGGTGTGAATAGGCCCTAGAAATATGGCATTTCGCAGTGAGAAAAACTACAACTCTCAGCAGGTCCTGAAGGTCTGCATCTGACAGGGCATGCTGAGGGTTGTAATTTTCAGCGGGGGGTGGGGGGGGAACGACAGTAATATGAACATTTATTCTTTTAACTGTAAATACCTTTTCTTGCATTACTTTAGGGACTTGGAGACTGACTTGACTGGACACACTTTTGTAGCTTTATTTGAAAAAGAGCCTCCTGCATCTCTTCTCCTGCCCTGTCACCACATTGTCCCACACTGATCTCCCGTGCTCCGCTCAGCTTCTGGAACACGGGCGGGCAGCAGGAGATCTCTCTCTCTCACTGTGCAGTGTCAGCTGGATGACGGATGTACGTAGTGAGGGCAGAGGTCAGGAGGCAGGACCCACAATTGAGGAAGATGGGCCCCGCACCACATGCCAGCTATACAAGACGACAAGCAGCTGGATGACAGTGCAAATCATCTCACTGCTTGCAAGGAGCTGCTATATACATACTGTGGTACTCCTATAAATATGACCACAAGTCCATGTCATTAAAAGATGCAATATTTTATTTATTACCATAAAATACAATATATTACATAAAAAATATGAGCATGATCATAGTAGACGTCACAAGGACAAGAGGATACACTGGTGTGTAAAATATAACAATCAGAGAGCCTCACGATTAGAGATGAGCGAATCAAAGCTGACGAAGTGGAATTCGTTACGAATTTCATGGAAAATTCGATTCGCAATGAAAGCGAATTTCTTGGTGATTCGTAGTAACGATTTTTTTTTTTTTTTCCTAAAATGGCCGCAAGCACATGGCATGACATGGGGGAAGGATCTCTGGGACAAAGAAGTAAACACCCACAATGCGATCACATGCAGACATGTAGCCAATCAGCAGCCAGCCAGGTCCTGTGATGTCACAGCCCTATAAATAGCTCTGCACCGCTGGAATCCGCCATTTGCCATGAGATTTAGAGCAGGGACAGATGTGAGCTGCGTTAGGGCAAGTGATAGGAAAACGTTTCAAAGTACAAGAAAAGAGATCAGGGATAGATAACCTGAATTGCAGGGATAGGAGAGGGACGATTTGTGGACAGAAAATCAGGCAGTGAATCGCTATCCATATACACTGCAGCAGCAGTGAGTGGGCATATGGGTTAGCCTCTTGTACAGCACTGCACTTCTGAAGGCTGTTTTGGGGTGCTTTATGCAAAGAAGCACCACTAGTGTCACTCTTTAGCAGTGCAGTGCAGTGAAAGAGGGTCAGAGCCTTGTTTAGAGGTATATTTAAAAAAAATAAATAAATAAATAAAAAATAGTGAATCTGCATTTGTGGGGTTGTTAGTGTTAGTTTTAAATAAGTATTTGTGGCCTCATTCGCCATCCAAGCAGAAAAGCGTGACATTGTTGTAAGGTAGTCAGTAGAGATGAGCGAATCTATTCGCCGCTTCGTAGATTCATATCGAATCTTGGGATTTTTCAGCTGCGAAGCGAATCCGAATATTAGGTGATTCGCTTCGCTTTTGTACGCATCGCTACGTAGTTTGTCCGCTAAATTATACGCTATTCTACATATAATTTAGTTACTGTATACGCTGTTGCGCAGACTCCTCCCTGGTAGTTACTCTACACGCTGTTGCGTACGAATTCTATTCAGCGATGCAGACTCCTCCCTGGTAGTTCCGCCCCCTTCTCCTGCGCGTGAGGAAAACGTGGAAAGTCAGCAGAGTAAGATGGCGAGACAGCGAGGTCCTGACTGGGGAAGCATGTTGTGGGCAGACGACCCCTATGAGGAGAGGGAACTTGAGGAGATCTATCTCTCACAGCTCAACAGGAAGTCGGATGAGGTGCCTGCTGAGGTGGTGACTCCACTGGCTGACACGGCGGAGGAGTTCCCGCTCCGCCACGCAAGGACTACTCCTTACGCCAGAATTTGATGGTCCCTGAGGCTGTCACCTGGAACGCCCAGACCCTCTGGGAATATAAAAAGCTGGTGGAGGAGTGGGTGGTGCAAGTTTTGGAGCACCCACGGTCCGGTGACCCTAAGCTGGAGCGCCAAAGGGGAATCGTTATTTGGTTCAACGTGGAGCGGGCAGTCGGTTTCATCGGCGATGAGGAGACGGCGGAGGAATTGTATGTTAACCGCCGTTCGGTTAAGCGGCTGTATGTTCTGCCCGTAAGCCACAATCTACATGCAGGGGATTACGCGGAGTATACCCCCATGAAGAGCCTCCAAGGCTCCTTTGCTACTGGGATGAAAGTCTTAAAGCGACCACCTACTCCTGCAGCGCCCCCGGAAGACTGGAGTGAGGAGGCCCAGGCCGCAGAAGAGGCTTGTGACCTTGAGACCTTGAGATCTGAAGAGAAATCCCAAGGTCAGGATCAGCCGGAACCCCTGATTCCTGATTTGCCGCCACCGCCACCGATACCACCGATCCTTCATGTGGGACAGATGACCACGAACACTTTCGTGTACCATCCAACTGTGGTACAGTACCACTACCAACTGCCATGCCCATGGCAGTTGTAGGCCGCACAGTCCACCGCTCATGGAAGACCGTTACCATTACCATTACAGCCGGAGATTCTGTCACCTGGTATGCCGGCAGGAGGATCTGGCCACTACAGAGTGATGGGCAGGGCCCAAGTTACCACTGCCTTTGCCAGTGTGACAGCCCAGTCACCAAGAAGACCATCCTTGAGAGGTCGGCGGGGGTCTGCTGCCGCAGCCAGGGCTGCTTTCATAATGAGGCAGGAGCGCCCGCTCATGTCCTTTAGCTCCAGCAGCAGTGAGGAGGACCTGCTGGCCTTTATGTAATTCCTGCAGTTTTTATGGAAGCCACAACATGAACTTATCCTGAAGGGTGGGCACTAGTTGGCCCTTGTTTTTAGTTTTGTTGCCCCGCGTTTGTTCTAACCCAGATGGCCATGGATTGTTAGGACTCCCCCCATCAAAAAAAAGTTTTTTTTATCCAAGTTGCGCATACGTGCGCCTCATCCCTTTTTTCCCCCTTTTCAGGTTATTTGGGGAGCCCCTCGAAAGAGGGTTTTTTAAAGGGAACCTTTGCTGCTATTTTTTTACCCATTTGGATTACAATTTTGCCTATGTGGATTACAAATTGCGACTGCGTTGGGACTCTGCTCCAGTTCTATCACAAGCGTCAGAAGAAAAGAGACTTAAACATGTCTGTGAGCATACTAGGTAGGTGATATTTAAAATGTTTATATTAAACTTATAATAATGTATTTGCACTATTTACCACATATATGTCTCGAATATTCGCTCTGGCTCTGAGGAGTGCATGCCGCGGCCTCTCCTCGTACGTGCCTGCGTATTACGTAATCGCTTAGACAATAGTACGCTGAGATTCGTAAGCTATTTGTACGCTCATGCGCACGTCTTCTAAGAAGTTGCGTACATTTTGTAAAGGAACGTTCGTTATTAGTGAGCGATTGTTCGCTAATAGCACATAATAACGTATATTTTGTACGCAAATACAACGAATCTATTCTCGGCGAATAATTTTTTTAATGATTCGCTCATCTCTAGTAGTCAGTGAATATTATTTTTAAAAAAATCTCAGTTTGTGGGGTGGTTAGTTTCAAATAAATATTTTAGGCCTCATTCGCCATCCAAGCAGAAAAGCGTGATATTGCTGTAAGGTAGTCAGTGAATATCATTAAAAAAATAGTGAATCTGAGTTTGTGGGGTTGTCAGTGTTACTTTTAAATAAGTATTTGTGGGTCCTGCTTGGAGTGGTGAGTAGGCAGGGTGCTCCCCTTGCCTATGTAGGCAGAACAACCCCTATCTTCTCCCATTGTAATGGGGGGCTCGGTTGACTCCTCATTCTAAGTGGGCATATATTGAAGAATTGAAGGGCATATATTGAAGAATTGAAGGGCAAATACGTAAAAGTTCTGCCTCTTGACCCTGCACGATCTCGTGGTTCCGGCAGCCATATTGGAGGGCCACAGCTATTTCTTTGTTCTCTCTGTGGCGCAGCATTGAGAGTCCACGGGGATACTGAATTCTAGCCCTCAACCAAGCCTGCTCATATCCTGTGCTTCTAGATGTCTGATATTGTGATGTCTAACAACTACTGACACATCTAGCTCCATCCGCAGCATGATGTTTATTTGGCGGTGACCCTCTATCTTTCTAAGCATTATGATCCAGCTCATTTTTTTTCTTTCTGCTTTATGATCTGATTATATATCTGCTATACACACCAGAACAAGGCATGCCTGCAACGTCACAAAAGAAGAAGACGCTGGGCTTCTCATTATCCTGCCAGACCATTCCGGAGCTTTTTCGTACCCCACAACCTTCAAACATGGAGCGACCCGATTCGCCAACAGGCAGTGCCAGTTCACTGCTGCCATCTGAACCTGAACCTGAGCCTGCTGTTGATTCTCCTGCTCCGGTCTTTGACCCTACTGAACTTTACAACAATATCAAATCGCTCTTCACTACGGAATTATCTAAGGCGGTTGCTGACTTCACCAAACAAATAAAGGATATGGGTACTCTAGGGTCTCTGACCTAGAGGAAAAGATGGACGAAGTAGCAGATGCTATGGAGGTTGACAATACTCGTCTGGATGGACATGCACAGAGGCTAGAGGTGTTGGATTACAAACTGGAAGACCTGGAAAACCGTAATCGGAGAGCTAACATTAGAATCAAGGGTATGCCTGAATCTATCACTGCTTTACAACCTACTGTGCTCAACCTATTTCAAGCCTTACTGCCCCAGGTGGACTCTAACTTGTTCAGAATGGATCAGGTGCATAGGGCTCTAGGCCGTCCAAGGAATCCTAACGTTCCTCGTGACATCATACTCAAGCTACATTACCCTGAAATGCATGATCAACTTCTGCAAGCTGCGCGCAATTTACAGGCTCTTCCAGGGGTAGATTCCTCGGTGCAGCTGTTTGCCTATTTAGCCCCAGTCACGTTGGAAAAGAGAAGATCAATGAGACCAGTTACTGTAGCCCTTCAGAGAGCCCAAATCCGCTATAGATGGGGTTTTCCGTTCCATGTCGCCTGCAAAATTGGTGACCGTGACTATGCAATTAAAGAGCTGTCGGAGGGTCTTGAAGTTCTGCAGCGAGAAGGTATTCTGTTCGACAGACCTACTGCTCCTGCTCCTTTACCGCAGCTGCCTACAAGGTCCTGGCATCCACGTCGTGCTCTACCTCCTGCTCTACCGGAACCTTCTAGGCGTTCTCGAGATCAGCCATGACTTTGAAGACACCCTAGTAGATTGTCTACAGGGCCGCACCACCTTCCGGAACTGAGGAATGGTCAAAATCGTATGTTTACGTTGACTGTCTACATAGCTCACGTTACATCAGATTCGTACTTCTTAGAGTTAACCCATCCTCTTTGATTGTTTACTATACTGTTCTTTGCATGTGTTGATGCCTCTCCCCGCCACAGGCTGCACTTGAGGTTCGAGATAGGCGAGTCTTTTATGCCTGATCTGATGTTGCTGACTGGGGCAGGGAGGTGCGCTACGCAACAGATATGCTCACCATGTTTGGTTCCTTTCAGTCCCCCTATACTTGGTTATTGGGGTGACCCCCATGATCAAGGCTATGAGGCCTTCTTTTTTGTGTTTCCATGTTTTTTCCACTTGTATGTGGCTGTAGTGGTGTCGCCTCGTGCTCCGAGCCGTAGCTGCTGGTCGTGATAGTTGATTCTTTTTGTACCCGGCTTGCTGTTGCGGATCAGGACGAGGGGATACATCATTCCATTTATATTGAATTGCCTATCTACATTTCTGAGAATCACTCTGGTCACGCCAATGACCTTGTGGGTAGCCTTAGATTTAGGGGTGGGGGACGGGTGCTGGAGTGCACCTGGAGGCTGAGGCCTGCCCTGATTGGTCGACCTCGCTTCATTGATAGATTGTTATAACCCTATGGTTAGGGTGCTGCACTGCTCGCCCCTTTACCAGCTCACATATGCTCTGCCTTGTTCCTCTATTCTGTATCACTTTTTCTTTTTTCTCTTCCCCATTTATTTCAATTATAGATTCACCTTCTATTACTCAGTAATACTGTAAGCTGATTGTCGCGGAGCAAGAGCTCCATGTATCCCTTACGCCTTGTGCGTACCAGGACACTGTGCCGACATGTTTGGATCGGCACGTGGCCCTGACTGTTATTGTTGTCGTCTGCACCATTCCCACCCGAAAGCAGAGGTGTAGCTATTTTTGTTAGAAACTCCCTACCCTTTCAAATTGAGTCTTCTACTATAGATCCTGAAGGTAGATATATTATAGTAGTGGGTTCTCTGTATAACACCGCTATGTGTCTGATTAACTCATATGCTCCCAACAGTCAGCCTGCCTCTTTCTTTTGCACATTGGGGAGATTGCTGGAACAATACCACCCCTTATCAATTATCTGGTGTGGAGATTTCAATATGACATTTAATGCTCGACTAGATAGGTCTTCCACCCTGGCGGATAAATTGTCCTCCAAATCAAAGAACTCTATTTGGCAGGTTATGCAGGAATTGGGCATAGCTGACTGTTGGAGAGAACATAATGGATCTCAAAGGGGATATACTTACTTCTCCCCCATACATCATCATTACACTAGGATTGACTGGATTCTAGCTTCCACGCGGCTCCTCCCACATTTTTTGTATTCCAGACATGTCCCTTGCATATGGTCGGACCATGACTTGGTGCTGGCAGAATTCAGTCTGGACTCCCCATCTAGATGCCCCTTTACTTGGAGACTAAATGAGTCATTACTTACTGATCCTTCTGTTGTTGACCATATAGCTACAGCTCTTAAAGACTACTTTACTATTAATGTATCCTTAGATATTACACCTGCAGTTACCTGGGCTGCACATAAAGCTGTCATCAGAGGCATAGTCATGGCGGAGGCATCTAGATTGAAGAAGGAGTGCTCTAAAGTCCAGTCCTACTTGGAATCTAAACTGTTTCGTCTGGAATTGGCTAATCAGAGACGGCCCTCCCTTTACCTCACCAAAACCATTAAAGATACGAAACCCCAGCTTGATGCAATCCTACTACACCGTACTGAAAAGGCTTTGAGATGGACACAAGCTAAGTTTTATAAGCTAGCCAACAAACCTGATAAAATGTTAGCGGCTAAACTTAGGGCCAGGTAACGCTTTAACAATATCTATCAACTTAAAGATACGGGAGGGCGGGTTACTTCTAATCCGGCTACGATATATCAGCAATTCCATGCTTTTTATCAAAAACTATACCCACCGCCCTCTGATCCACCCACGGAGGACACTGCCTCTTTTCTTTCCACCCTACCTATCCCTACTCTGACCTCGTCTGCTAGGGAAAATCCTAATCATGATGTTACGGATGAGGAATTAGACTTTGCTATAGCATCTCTTAAATTGGGAAAATTGCCAGGTCCAGATGGGTACTCTGCTTCATATTTTAAGAAATTTAAAGATATATTAATCCCCCACCTTAAGAGCCTATGTAATTATATCCTTCATAGTGGTACATTACCCCCTGACATGCTTACTGCGTTGATCACGGTCATTCCTAAGCCCAATAAAGATCCTCTATGTCCCACAAGTTATCGCCCTATCTCCCTTCTTAACGTAGACCTTATATTTACCTCTATTTTAGCTAAGCGCCTTAACCATTACCTCCCCACCCTGATCCACTATGACCAGGTAGGATTCATCCCAGGTAGACAGGCTCCGGACAATGTCAGGAAGGTCTGTAATATTATCCTTGGACTTATCTCTATCATGTCATGTCTGTCATGGGTATATCGGGAGCATTTTTATGTGCTATACAAGCTCTTTATACGACCCCCACGGCTTTTCTTAAATTACCCACTAATAGCCCCATTCCCATCCATATTAACCGAGGTACCCGTCAAGGTTGCCCCCTCTCCCCTGCCCTGTTTGCCTTAGCCATTGAACCATTGTCCATTATGATCCACACCAATCCAAATATAGCTGGGGTACAGATTGGCACACGCGAGTATAAAGTGAGCCTTTTCGCTGACGATATGCTCCTTACTGTGACGCGCCCCCTGACTACTATACCCAACATAATTGACTGTTTGAGTACATTTGGTAGCTTTTCTGGCCTTCGGATCAATGCTAAAAAATCTGAGATCTTACATTATAACGTACCGCAGCAGGTTAGGGAGCTAATTTCTCTTAATTTTGGATTTGCGCATAGGGATCATTACCTCCCTTATTTAGGGGTCAATCTACCTAAAACCTTAGACTCTACTTTTAAATGGAATTACACTCGCCTCATTCCTACGCTCCTTCAAGATCTGCTCCACTGGAACTACCCTACTCTATCATGGTTAGGTAGAATACATACAGTCTAAATGGTTACATTGCCAAGAATATTGTATCTATTTCGATCTCTTCCT